>JAUKNL010000540.1:0-15388 GCA_030765065.1 Deroplatys truncata | reverse complement strand
TGCTTCTAAATGACTCCTGAGAGAGAGAGAGAGAGAAGATGAGGGGAGAGATCAGGACACAGCACCACACGCAGTCTATCCTGTCTCTTGTGCTTCTAAATGACTCCTGAGAGATGAGAGAGAGAGAGAGAGAGAGAGAGAGAAAGATGAGGGGAGAGATCAGGACACAGCACCACATGCAGTCTAGTCTGTCACTTGTGCTTCTAAATGACTCCTGAGAGAGAGAGAGAGAGAGAGAGAGAAAGATGAGGGGAGAGATCAGGACACAGCACCACACGCAGTCTAGTCTGTCTCTTGAGCTTCTAAATGACTCCAGAGAGAGAGAGAGAGAGAAAGATGAGGGGAGAGATCAGGACACAGCACCACATGCAGGTCTAGTCTGTCTCTTGTGCTTCTAAATGACTCCTGAGAGAGAGAGAGAGAGAGAGAGAGAAAGATGAGGGGAGAGATCAGGACACAGCACCACACGCAGTCTAGTCTGTCTCTTGTGCTTCTAAATGACTCCTGAGAGGGAGAGAGAAAAAGATGAGGGGAGAGACCAGGGCACAGCACAACACGCAGTCTAGTCTGTCTCTTGTGCTTCTAAATGACTCCTGAGAGAGAGAGAGAGAGAGAGAGAGAGAGAAAGATGAGGGGAGAGACCAGGACACAGCACCACATGCAGTCTAGTCTGTCTCTTGTGCTTCTAAATGACTCCTGAGAGTGAGAGAGAGAGAGAGAGAGAAAGATGAGGGGAGAGACCAGGACACAGCACCACATGCAGTCTAGTCTGTCTCTTGTGCTTCTAAATGACTCCTGAGAGAGAGAGAGAGAGAGAGAGAAAGATGAGGGGAGGGACCAGGACACAGCACCACATGCAGTCTAGTCTGTCTCTTGTGCTTTTAAATGACTCCTGAGACAGAGAGAAAGAGAGAGAGAGAAAGATGAGGGGAGAGACCAGGACACAGCACCACATGCAGTCTAGTCTGTCTCTTGTGCTTTTAAATGACTCCTGAGACAGAGAGAAAGAGAGAGAGAGAAAGATGAGGGGAGAGACCAGGGCACAGCACCACACGCAGTCTATTCTCTCTCTTGTGCTTTTAAATGACTCCTGAGACAGAGAGAAAGAGAGAGAGAGAAAGATGAGGGGAGAGACCAGGACACAGCACCACATGCAGTCTAGTCTGTCTCTTGTGCTTTTAATTACTCCTGAGAGATAGAGAGAAAAAGATGAGGGGAGAGACCAGGACACAGCACCACATGCAGTCTAGTCTGTGTCTTGTGATTTTAAATGACTCCTGAGAGATAGAGAGAGAAAGATGAGGGAGAGACCAGGACACAGCACCACACGCAGTCTATTCTGTCTCTTGTGCTTTTAAATGACTCCTGAGACAGAGAGAAAGAGAGAGAGAGAAAGATGAGGGAGGGACCAGGACACAGCACCACATGCAGTCTATTCTGTGTCTTGTGCTTCTAAATGACTCCTGAGAGAGAGAGAGCGAGAGAGAGAAAGATGAGGGGAGACCAGGACACAGCACCACATGCAGTCTATTCTGTGTCTTGTGCTTCTAAATGACTCCTGAGAGAGAGAGAGCGAGAGAGAGAAAGATGAGGGGAGAGACCAGGACACAGCACCACATGCAGTCTAGTCTGTCTCTTGTGCTTCTAAATGACTCCTGAGAGAGAGAGAGAGAGAGAGAGAGAAAGATGAGGGGAGAGACCAGGACACAGCACCACATGCAGTCTATTCTGTCTTTTGTGCTTCTAAATGACTCCTGAGAGAGAGAGAGAGAGAAAGAGAGAGAAAGATGAGGGGAGAGACCAGGACACAGCACCACATGCAGTCTATTCTGTCTTTTGTGCTTCTAAATGACTCCTGAGAGAGAGAGAGAGAGAAAGATGAGGGGAGAGACCAGGACACAGCACCACATGCAGTCTATTCTGTCTCTTGTGCATCTAAATGACTCCTGAGAGAGAGAGAGAGAGAAAGATGAGGGGAGAGACCAGGACACAGCACCACATGCAGTCTATTCTGTCTCTTGTGCATCTAAATGACTCCTGAGAGAGAGAGAGAGAGAGAGAGAAAGATGAGGGGGAGAGACCAGGGCACAGCACCACACGCAGTCTATTCTGTCTCTTGTGCATCTAAATGACTCCTGAGAGAGAGAGAGAGAGAGAGAGAGAGAGAGAGAAAGATGAGGGGAGAGACCAGGGCACAGCACCACACGCAGTCTATTCTGTCTCTTGTGCATCTAAATGACTCCTGAGAGAGAGAGAGAGAGAGAGAAAGATGAGGGAGAGACCGGTACACAGCACCACATGCAGTCTATTCTGTCTCTTGTAATGCATCTAAATGACTCCTGAGAGAGAGAGAGAAAGATGAGGGGAGAGACCAGGGCACAGCACCACACGCAGTCTATTCTCTCTCTTGTGCTTTTAAATGACTCCTGAGACAGAGAGAAAGAGAGAGAGAGAAAGATGAGGGGAGAGACCAGGACACAGCACCACATGCAGTCTAGTCTGTCTCTTGTGCTTTTAAATGACTCCTGAGAGATAGAGAGAAAAAGATGAGGGGAGAGTACAGGACACAGCACCACATGCAGTCTAGTCTGTGTCTTGTGCTTTTAAATGACTCCTGAGAGATAGAGAGAGAAAGATGAGGGGAGAGACCAGGACACAGCACCACACGCAGTCTATTCTGTCTCTTGTGCTTTTAAATGACTCCTGAGACAGAGAGAAAGAGAGAGAGAGAAAGATGAGGGGGAGGGACCAGGACACAGCACCACATGCAGGTCTATTCTGTGTCTTGTGCTTCTAAATGACTCCTGAGAGAGAGAGAGCGAGAGAGAGAAAGATGAGGGGAGACCAGGACACAGCACCACATGCAGTCTATTCTGTGTCTTGTGCTTCTAAATGACTCCTGAGAGAGAGAGAGCGAGAGAGAGAAAGATGAGGGCAGAGACCAGGACACAGCACCACATGCAGTCTAGTCTGTCTCTTGTGCTTCTAAATGACTCCTGAGAGAGAGAGAGAGAGAGAGAGAGAGAAAGATGAGGGGAGAGACCAGGACACAGCACCACATGCAGTCTATTCTGTCTTTTGTGCTTCTAAATGACTCCTGAGAGAGAGAGAGAGAGAGAGAGAGAGAGAGAAAGATGAGGGGAGAGACCAGGACACAGCACTACATGCAGTCTATTCTGTCTTTTGTGCTTCTAAATGACTCCTGAGAGAGAGAGAGAGAGAGAGAGAGAAAGATGAGGGGAGAGACCAGGACACAGCACCACATGCAGTCTATTCTGTCTCTTGTGCATCTAAATGACTCCTGAGAGAGAGAGAGAGAGAGAGAGAGAGAGAGAAAGATGAGGGGAGAGACCAGGACACAGCACCACATGCAGTCTATTCTGTCTCTTGTGCATCTAAATGACTCCTGAGAGAGAGAGAGAGAGAGAGAGAGAGAAAGATGAGGGGAGAGACCAGGGCACAGCACCACACGCAGTCTATTCTGTCTCTTGTGCATCTAAATGACTCCTGAGAGAGAGAGAGAGAGAGAGAGAGAGAGAAAGATGAGGGGAGAGACCAGGGCACAGCACCACACGCAGTCTATTCTGTCTCTTGTGCATCTAAATGACTCCTGAGAGAGAGAGAGAGAGAGAGAGAGAGAAAGATGAGGGGAGAGACCGGGACACAGCACCACATGCAGTCTATTCTGTCTCTTGTGCATCTAAATGACTCCTGAGAGAGATAGAGGAGAGGAGAAATATGACGGGAGAGACCAGGACACAGCACCACATGCAGTCTATTCTGTCTCTTGTGCTTTTAAATGACTCCTGAAAGAGAAAGAGAGAAAGAGAAAGATGAGGGGAGAGACCAGGACACAGCACCACACGCAGTCTATTCTGTCTCTTGTGCTTTAAATGATTCCTGAGAGAGAAAGAGAGAGAGAGAAATATGAGGGGAGAGACCAGGACACAGCACCACACGCAGTCTATTCTGTCTCTTGTGCTTTTAAATGACTCCTGAGAGAGAAAGAGAGAGAGATAAATATGAGGGGAGAGACCAGGACACAGCACCACACGCAGTCTATTCTGTCTCTTGTGCTTTTAAATGACTCCTGAGAGAGAGAGAGAGCGAGAGAGAGAAAGATGAGGGGAGAGACCAGGGCACAGCACCACACGCAGTCTATTCTGTCTCTTGTGCTCTAAATGACTCCTGAGAGAGAGAGAGAGAGAGGAGAGAGAAAGATGAGGGGAGACCCCAGGGCACAGCACCACACGCAGTCTATTCTGTCTCTTGTGCCTCTAAATGACTCCTGAGAGAGAGAGAGAGCGAGAGAGAGAAAGATGAGGGGAGAGACCAGGGCACAGTACCACACGCAGTCTATTCTGTCTCTTGTGCCTCTAAATGACTCCTGAGAGAGAGAGAGAGAGAGAGAGAGAGAAAGATGAGGGGGAGAGACCCAGGGCACAGCACCACACGCAGTCTATTCTGTCTCTTGTGCCTCTAAATGACTCCTGAGAGAGAGAGAGAGAGAGCGAGAGAGAGAAAGATGAGGGGAGAGACCAGGGCACAGCACCACACGCAGTCTATCCTGTCTCTTGTGCCTCTAAATGACTCCTGAGAGAGAGAGAGAGAGAGAGAGAGAGAAAGATGAGGGAAGAGGACCAGGGCACAGCACCACACGCAGTCTATTCTGTCTCTTGTGCCTCTAAATGACTCCTGAGAGAGAGAGAGAGCGAGAGAGAGAAAGATGAGGGGAGAGACCTGGGCACAGCACCACACGCAGACTATTCTGTCTCTTGTGCCTCTAAATGACTCCTGAGAGAGAGAGAGAGAGAGAGAGAAAGATGAGGGGAGAGACCAGGGCACAGCACCACACGCAGTCTATTCTGTCTCTTGTGCCTCTAAATGACTCCTGAGAGAGAGAGAGAGAGAGAGAGCGAGAGAGAGAAAGATGAGGGGAGAGAACAGGGCACAGCACCACACGCAGTCTATTCTGTCTCTTGTGCCTCTAAATGACTCCTGAGAGAGAGAGAGAGAGAGAGAAAGATGAGGGGAGAGACCAGGACACAGCACCACATGCAGTCTATTCTGTCTCTTGTGCCTCTAAATGACTCCTGAGAGAGAGAGAGAGCGAGAGAGAGAAAGATGAGGGGAGAGACCAGGACACACCACCACACTCAGTCTATCCTTTCTCTTGTGCTTCTAAATGACTCCTGAGAGAGAGAGAGATGAGGGGGAGACCGGGACACAGCACCACACGCAGTATATCCTGTGTCTTGTGCTTCCAAATGACTCCTGAGAGAGAGAGAGAGAGAGAAAAAGATGAGGGGAGAGATCAGGACACAGCACCACATGCAGTCTAGTCTGTCTCTTGTGCTTTTAAATGACTCCTGAGACAGAGAGAGAGAGAAAGATGAGGGGAGAGATCAGGACACAGCACCACATGCAGTATAGTCTGTCTCTTGTGCTTTTAAATGACTCCTGAGAGAGAGAGAGAAAGAGAGAAAGATGAGGGGAGAGATCAGGACACAGCACCACATGCAGTCTAGTCTGTCTCTTGTGCTTTTAAATGACTCCTGAGAGAGAGAGAGAAAGAGAGAGAAAGATGAGGGGAGAGATCAGGACACAGCACCACATGCAGTCTAGTCTGTCTCTTGTGCTTTTAAATGACTCCTGAGAGAGAGAAAGAGAGAGAAAGATGAGGGGAGAGATCAGGACACAGCACCACATGCAGTCTAGTCTGTCTCTTGTGCTTTTAAATGACTCCTGAGACAGAGAGAGAGAGAGAAAGATGAGGGGAGAGATCAGGACACAGCACCACATGCAGTCTACCCTGTCTCTTGTGCTTCTAAATGACTCCTGAGAGAGAGAGAGAGAGAGAGAGAGAGAAAAAAAGATGAGGGGAGAGATCAGGACACAGCACCCCATGCAGTCTATTCTGTCTCTTGTACTTTTAAATGACTCCTGAGACAGAGAGAGAGAGAGAGAAAGATGAGGGGAGAGATCAGGACACAGCACCACATGCAGTCTAGTCTGTCTCTTGTGCTTTTAAATGACTCCTGAGAGAGAAAGAGAGAGAAAGATGAGGGGAGAGACCAGGACACAGCACCACATGCAGTCTAGTCTGTGTCTTGTGCTTATAAATGACTCCTGAGAGAGAAAGAGAGAAAGAGAAAGATGAGGGGAGGGACCAGGACACAGCACCACATGCAGTCTAGTCTGTGTCTTGTGCTTATAAATGACTCCTGAGAGAGAGAGAGAGAGAGAGAGAGAGAGAGAAAGATGAGGGGAGAGACCAGGACACAGCACCACATGCAGTCTATTCTGTCTCTTGTGCTTCTAAATGACTCCTGAGAGAGAGAGAGAGAGAGAGAGAGAAAGATGAGGGGAGAGATCAGGACACAGCACCACATGCAGTCTATTCTGTCTCTTGTGCTTCTAAATGACTCCTGAGAGAGAGAAAGAGAGAAAGAGAAAGATGAGGGGAGGGACCAGGACACAGCACCACATGCAGTCTATTCTGTCTCTTGTGCTTCTAAATGACTCCTGAGAGAGAGAAAGAGAGAAAGAGAAAGATGAGGGGAGAGACCAGGACACAGCACCACATGCAGTCTATTCTGTCTCTTGTGCTTCTAAATGACTCCTGAGAGAGAGAAAGAGAGAAAGAGAAAGATGAGGGGAGGGACCAGGACACAGCACCACACGCAGTCTAGTCTGTGTCTTGTGCTTCTAAATGACTCCTGAGAGAGAGAAAGAGAGAAAGAGAAAGATGAGGGGAGAGACCAGGACACAGCACCACATGCAGTCTATTCTGTCTCTTGTGCTTATAAATGACTCCTGAGAGAGAGAGAGAGAGAGAAAGATGAGGGGAGGGACCAGGACACAGCACCACATGCAGTCTAGTCTGTGTCTTGTGCTTCTAAATGACTCCTGAGAGAGGAAAGAGAGAAAGAGAAAGATGAGGGGAGAGATCAGGACACAGCACCACATGCAGTCTAGTCTGTGTCTTGTGCTTCTAAATGACTCCTGAGAGAGAGAAAGAGAGAAAGAGAAAGATGAGGGGAGAGACCAGGACACAGCACCACATGCAGTCTAGTCTGTGTCTTGTGCTTATAAATGACTCCTGAGAGAGAGAGAGAGAGAGAAAGATGAGGGGAGAGACCACGACACAGCACCACATGCAGTCTATCCTGTCTCTTGTGCTTTTAAATGACTCCTGAGAGAGAGAAAGAGAGAGAAAGAAAGATGAGGGGAGAGACCAGGACACAGCACCACATGCAGTCTATTCTGTCTCTTGTGCTTCTAAATGACTCCTGAGACAGAGAGAGAGAGAGAGAGAGATGAGGGGAGAGACCAGGACACAGCACCACATGCAGTCTATCCTGTCTCTTGTGCTTTTAAATGACTCCTGAGAGAGAGAAAGAGAGAGACAGAAAGATGAGGGGAGAGACCAGGACACAGCACCACATGCAGTCTATCCTGTCTCTTGTGCTTTTAAATGACTTCTGAGAGAGAGAAGGAGAGAGAGAGAGAAAGATGAGGGGAGAGACCAGGACACAGCACCACATGCAGTCTATCCTGTCTCTTGTGCTTTTAAATGACTCCTGAGAGAGAGAAAGAGAGAGACAGAAAGATGAGGGGAGAGACCAGGACACAGCACCAGATGCAGTCTAGTCTGTCTCTTGTGCTTTTAAATGACTCCTGAGAGAGAGAAGGAGAGAGAGAGAAAGATGAGGGGAGAGACCAGGACACAGCACCACATGCAGTCTATTCTGTCTCTTGTGCTTTTAAATGACTCCTGAGAGAGAGAAGGAGAGAGAGAGAGAAAGATGAGGGGAGAGACCAGGACACAGCACCACATGCAGTCTATTCTGTCTGTTGTGCTTTTAAATGACTCCTGAGAGAGAGAGAGAGAGAGAGAGAGAAAGATGAGGGGAGGGACCAGGACACAGCACCACATGCAGTCTATTCTTTCTCTTGTGCTTTTAAATGACTCCTGAGAGAGAGAGAGAGAGAAAAGATGAGGGGAGGGACCAGGACACAGCACCACATGCAGTCTAGTCTGTCTCTTGTGCTTTTAAATGACTCCTGAGAGAGAGAGAGAGAGAGAGAGAAAGATGAGGGGAGGGACCAGGACACAGCACCACACGCAGTCTATTTTGTCTCTTGTGCTTCTAAATGACTCCTGAGAGAGAGAGAGAAAAAGATGAGGGGAGGGACCAGGACACAGCACCACATGCAGTCTATTCTGTCTGTTGTGCTTTTAAATGACTCCTGAGAGAGAGAGAGAGAGAGAGAGAGAAAGATGAGGGGAGGGACCAGGACACAGCACCACATGCAGTCTATTCTGTCTGTTGTGCTTTTAAATGACTCCTGAGAGAGAGAGAGAGAGAGAGAGAGAAAGATGAGGGGAGGGACCAGGACACAGCACCACATGCAGTCTATTCTGTCTGTTGTGCTTTTAAATGACTCCTGAGAGAGAGAGAGAGAGAGAGAGAAAAAGATGAGGGGAGGGACCAGGACACAGCACCACACGCAGTCTATTCTGTCTCTTGTGCTTCTAAATGACTCCTGAGAGAGAGAGAAAAAGATGAGGGGAGGGACCAGGACACAGCACCACGTGCAGTCTAGTCTGTCTCTTGTGCTTTTAAATGACTCCTGAGAGAGAGAGAGAAAGATGAGGGGAGGGACCAGGACACAGCACCACATGCAGTCTATTCTGTCTCTTGTGCTTTTAAATGACTCCTAAGAGAGAGAGAGAAAGATGAGGGGAGGGACCAGGACACAGCACCACATGCAGTCTAGTCTGTGTCTTGTGCTTCTAAATGACTCCTGAGAGAGAGAAAGAGAGAGAGAGAGAAAGATGAGGGGAGAGACCAGGACACAGCACCACATGCAGTCTAGTCTGTCTCTTGTGCTTATAAATGACTCCTGAGGGAGAAAGAGAGAGAGAGAGAAAGATGAGGGGAGAGACCAGGACACAGCACCACATGCAGTCTATTCTGTCTCTTGTGCTTCTAAATGACTCCTGAGAGAGAGAAAGAGAGAGAAAGATGAGGGGAGGGACAAGGACACAGCACCACATGCAGTCTAGTCTGTCTCTTGTGCTTCTAAATGACTCCTGAGAGAGAAAGAGAGAGAGAGAGAAAGATGAGGGGGAGACCAGGACACAGCACCACATGCAGTCTAGTCTGTCTCTTGTGCTTCTAAATGACTCCTGAGACAGAAAGAGAGAGAGAGAGAAAGATGAGGGGGAGACCAGGACACAGCACCACATGCAGTCTAGTCTGTCTCTTGTGCTTCTAAATGACTCCTGAGAGAGAAAGAGAGAGAGAGAGAAAGATGAGGGGGAGACCAGGACACAGCACCACATGCAGTCTAGTCTGTCTCTTGTGCTTTTAAATGACTTCTGGGAGAGAGAAAGAGAGAGAAAGATGAGATGAGAGACCAGGACACAGCACCACATGCAGTCTAGTCTGTCTCTTGTGCTTTTAAATGACTCCTGAGAGAGAGAAAGAGAGAGAAAGATGAGGGGGAGACCAGGACACAGCACCACATGCAGTCTAGTCTGTGTCTTGTGCTTATAAATGACTCGTGAGAGAGAGAGAGAGAAAGAGAAAGATGAGGGGAGAGACCAGGACACAGCACCACATGCAGTCTAGTCTGTGTCTTGTGCTTATAAATGACTCCTGAGAGAGAAAGAGAGAAAGAGAAAGATGAGGGGAGGGACCAGGACACAGCACCACATGCAGTCTAGTCTGTGTCTTGTGCTTATAAATGACTCCTGAGAGAGAGAGAGAGAGAGAAAGATGAGGGGAGAGACCAGGACACAGCACCACATGCAGTCTATTCTGTCTCTTGTGCTTCTAAATGACTCCTGAGAGAGAGAAAGAGAGAAAGAGAAAGATGAGGGGAGGGACCAGGACACAGCACCACATGCAGTCTAGTCTGTGTCTTGTGCTTATAAATGACTCCTGAGAGAGAGAGAGAGAGAGAGAGAAAGATGAGGGGAGAGACCAGGACACAGCACCACATGCAGTCTATTCTGTCTCTTGTGCTTCTAAATGACTCCTGAGACAGAGAGAGAGAGAGAGAGATGAGGGGAGAGACCAGGACACAGCACCACATGCAGTCTATCCTGTCTCTTGTGCTTTTGAATGACTCCTGAGAGAGAGAAAGAGAGAGACAGAAAGATGAGGGGAGAGACCAGGACACAGCACCACATGCAGTCCAGTCTGTCTCTTGTGCTTTTAAATGACTCCTGAGAGAGAGAAGGAGAGAGAGAGAGAAAGATGAGGGGAGAGACCAGGACACAGCACCACATGCAGTCTATTCTGTCTCTTGTGCTTTTAAATGACTCCTGAGAGAGAGAAGGAGAGAGAGAGAGAAAGATGAGGGGAGAGACCAGGACACAGCACCACATGCAGTCTATTCTGTCTGTTGTGCTTTTAAATGACTCCTGAGAGAGAGAGAGAGAGAGAGAAAAAGAGAGAGAGAAAGATGAGGGGAGGGACCAGGACACAGCACCACATGCAGTCTATTCTGTCTCTTGTGCTTTTAAATGACTCCTGAGAGAGAGATAGAAAAAGATGAGGGGAGGGACCAGGACACAGCACCACATGCAGTCTAGTCTGTCTCTTGTGCTTTTAAATGACTCCTGAGAGAGAGAGAGAGAGAGAGAAAGATGAGGGGACGGACCAGGACACAGCACCACACGCAGTCTATTCTGTCTTTTGTGCTTCTAAATGACTCCTGAGAGAGAGAGAGAGAAAAAGATGAGGGGAGGGACCAGGACACAGCACCACACGCAGTCTATTCTGTGTCTTGTGCTTCTAAATGACTCCTGAGAGAGAGAGAGAGAAAAAGATGAGGGGAGAGACCAGGACACAGCACCACACGCAGTCTATTCTGTGTCTTGTACTTCTAAATGACTCCTGAGAGAGAGAGAAAAAGATGAGGGGAGAGACCAGGACACAGCACCACACGCAGTCTATTCTGTCTCTTGTGCTTCTAAATGACTCCTGAGAGAGAGAGAGAAAAAGATGAGGGGAGGGGCCAGGACACAGCACCACATGCAGTCTAGTCTGTCTCTTGTGCTTTTAAATGACTCCTGAGAGAGAGAGAGAAAGATGAGGGGAGGGACCAGGACACAGCACCACATGCAGTCTATTCTGTCTCTTGTGCTTTTAAATGACTCCTGAGAGAGAGAGAGAAAGATGAGGGGAGGGACCAGGACACAGCACCACATGCAGGCTAGTCTGTGTCTTGTGCTTCTAAATGACTCCTGAGAGAGAGAAAGAGAGAGAGAGAGAAAGATGAGGGGAGAGACCAGGACACAGCACCACATGCAGTCTAGTCTGTCTCTTGTGCTTATAAATGACTCCTGAGAGAGAGAAAGAGAGAGAGAGAGAAAGATGAGGGGAGAGACCAGGACACAGCACCACATGCAGTCTATTCTGTCTCTTGTGCTTCTAAATGACTCCTGAGAGAGAGAAAGAGAGAGAAAGATGAGGGGAGGGACCAGGACACAGCACCACATGCAGTCTAGTCTGTCTCTTGTGCTTCTAAATGACTCCTGAGAGAGAAAGAGAGAGAGAGAGAAAGATGAGGGGGAGACCAGGACACAGCACCACATGCAGTCTAGTCTGTCTCTTGTGCTTCTAAATGACTCCTGAGAGAGAGAGAGAAAGAGAAAGATGAGGGGAGGGACCAGGACACAGCACCACATGCAGTCTAGTCTGTCTCCCGTGCTTCTAAATGACTCCTGAGAGAGAAAGAGAGAGAGCGAGAAAGATCAGGGGGAGACCAGGACACAGCACCACATGCAGTCTAGTCTGTCTCTTGTGCTTCTAAATGACTCCTGAGAGAGAGAGAGAGAGAGAGAGAGAGAAAGAGAAAGATGAGGGGAGACCAGGACACAGCACCACATGCAGTCTAGTCTGTCTCTTGTGCTTCTAAATGACTCCTGAGAGAGAAAGAGAGAGAGAGAGAAAGATGAGGGGGAGACCAGGACACAGCACCACATGCAGTCTAGTCTGTCTCTTGTGCTTTTAAATGACTCCTGAGAGAGAGAAAGAGAGAGAGAGAGAAAGATGAGGGGAGAGACCAGGACACAGCACCACATGCAGTCTATCCTGTGTCTTGTGCTTTTAAATGACTCCTGAGAGAGAGAAAGAGAGAGAGAGAAAGATGAGGGGAGAGACCAGGACACAGCACCACATGCAGTCTACTCTGTCTCTTGTGCTTTTAAATGACTCCTGAGAGAGAGAGAGAGAGAGAGAGAGAGAGAGAGAAAGATGAGGGGAGAGACCAGGACACAGCACCACATGCAGTCTATCCTGTGTCTTGTGCTTTTAAATGACTCCTGAGAGAGAGAAAGAGAGAGAGAGAAAGATGAGGGGAGAGACCAGGACACAGCACCACATGCAGTCTAGTCTGTCTCTTGTGCTTTTAAATGACTCCTGAGAGAGAGAGAGAGAGAGAGAGAGAGAAAGATGAGGGGAGAGACCAGGACACAGCACCACATGCAGTCTATCCTGTGTCTTGTGCTTTTAAATGACTCCTGAGAGAGAGAAAGAGAGAGAGAGAAAGATGAGGCGAGAGACCAGGACACAGCACCACATGCAGTCTAGTCTGTCTCTTGTGCTTTTAAATGACTCCTGAGAGAGAGAGAGAGAGAGAGAGAGAAAGATGAGGGGAGAGACCAGGACACAGCACCACATGCAGTCTATCCTGTGTCTTGTGCTTTTAAATGACTCCTGAGAGAGAGAAAGAGAGAGAGAGAAAGATGAGGGGAGAGACCAGGACACAGCACCACATGCGGTCTAGTCTGTCTCTTGTGCTTTTAAATGACTCCTGAGAGAGAGAGAGAGAGAGAGAGAGAGAGAGAAAGATGAGGGGAGAGACCAGGACACAGCACCACATGCAGTCTAGTCTGTCTCTTGTGCTTCTAAATGACTCCTGAGAGAGAGAGAGAGAGAGAGAGAAAGATGAGGGGAGGGACCAGGACACAACACCACATGCAGTCTAGTCTGTCTCTTGTGCTTCTAAATGACTCCTGAGAGAGAGAGAGAGAGAGAGAGAGAGAAAGATGAGGGGAGAGACCAGGACACACAGCACCACATGCAGTCTAGTCTGTCTCTTGTGCTTTTAAATGACTCCTGAGAGAGAGAGAGAGAGAGAGGGAGAAAGATGAGGGGAGAGACCAGGACACAGCACCACATGCAGTCTAGTCTGTCTCTTGTGCTTCTAAATGACTCCTGAGAGAGAGAGAAAGATGAGGGGAGGGACCAGGACACAGCACCACATGCAGTCTATTCTGTCTCTTGTGCTTCTAAATGACTCCTGAGACAGAGAGAGAGAGAGAGAAGATGAGGGGAGAGACCAGGACACAGCACCACATGCAGTCTAGTCTGTCTCTTGTGCTTCTAAATGACTCCTGAGAGAGAGAAAGAGAGAGAGAGAAAGATGAGGGAGAGACCAGGACACAGCACCACATGCAGTCTAGTCTGTCTCTTGTGCTTTAAATGACTCCTGAGAGAGAGAGAGAGAGAGAGAGAAAGATGAGGGGAGAGACCAGGACACAGCACCACATGCAGTCTAGTCTGTCTCTTGTGCTTCTAAATGACTCCTGAGAGAGAGAGAGATGAGGGGAGAGACCAGGACACAGCACCACATGCAGTCTAGTCTGTGTCTTGTGCTTTTAAATGACTCCTGAGAGAGAGAGAAAGAGAGAGACAGAAAGATGAGGGGAGGACCAGGACACAGCACCACATGCAGTCTAGTCTGTCTCTTGTGCTTTTAAATGACTCCTGAGAGAGAGAAAGAGAGAGACAGAAAGATGAGGGAGGGACCAGGACACAGCACCACATGCAGTCTAGTCTGTCTCTTGTGCTTTTAAATGACTCCTGAGAGAGAGATAGAGAGAGACAGAAAGATGAGGGGAGGGACCAGGACACAGCACCACACGCAGTCTAGTCTGTCTCATGTGCTTTAAATGACTCCTGAGAGAGAGAAAGAGAGAGACAGAAGATGAGGGAGGGACCAAGACACAGCACCACATGCAGTCTAGTCTGTGTCTTGTGCTTTTAAATGACTCCTGAGAGAGAGAGAGAGAAAGATGTGGGGAGAGACCAGGACACAGCACCACATGCAGTCTAGTCTGTCTCTTGTGCTTTTAAATGACTCCTGAGAGAGAGAAAGAGAGAGAGAGAAAGATGAGGGGAGCGACCAGGACACAGCACCACATGCAGTCTAGTCTGTCTCTTGTGCTTTTAAATGACTCCTGAGAGAGAAAGAGAGAGAGAGAAAGATGAGGGGAGAGACCAGGACACAGCACCACATGCAGTCTAGTCTGTCTCTTGTGCTTTTAAATGACTCCTGAGAGAGAGAAAGAGAGAGACAGAAAGATGAGGGGAGAGACCAGGACACAGCACCACATGCAGTCTAGTCTGTCTCTTGTGCTTTTAAATGACTCCTGAGAGAGAGATAGAGAGAGAGAAAGATGAGGGGAGAGACAGGACACAGCACCACACGCAGTCTAGTCTGTCTCTTGTGCTTCTAAATGACTCCTGAGAGAGAGAAAGAGAAAGAGAGAAAGATGAGGGGAGGGACCAGGACACAGCACCACATGCAGTCTAGTCTGTCTCTTGTGCTTCTAAATGACTCCTGAGAGAGAGAAAGAGAGACGAGAAAGATGAGGGGAGGGACCAGGACACAGCACCACACGCAGTCTAGTCTGTCTCTTGTGCTTCTAAATGACTCCTGAGAGAGAGAGACAGAGAGAGAGAAAGATGAGGGGAGGGACCAGGACACAGCACCACACGCAGTCTAGTCTGTCTCTTGTGCTTCTAAATGACTCCTGAGAGAGAGAAAGAGAGAGAGAGAAAGATGAGGGGAGGGACCAGGACACAGCACCACATGCAGTCTAGTCTGTCTCTTGTGCTTTTAAATGACTCCTGAGAGAGAGAAGGAGAGAGAGAGAGAAAGATGAGGGGAGAGACCAGGACACAGCACCACATGCAGTCTATTCTGTCTCTTGTGCTTTTAAATAACTCCTGAGAGAGAGAAGGAGAGAGAGAGAGAAAGATGAGGGGAGAGACCAGGACACAGCACCACATGCAGTCTATTCTGTCTGTTGTGCTTTTAAATGACTCCTGAGAGAGAGAGAGAGAGAGAAAGATGAGGGGAGGGACCAGGACACAGCACCACATGCAGTCTATTCTGTCTCTTGTGCTTTTAAATGACTCCTGAGAGAGAGAGAGAAAAAGATGAGGGGAGGGACCAGGACACAGCACCACATGCAGTCTAGTCTGTGTCTTGTGCTTTTAAATGACTCCTGAGAGAGAGAGAGAGAGAGAGAGAAAGATGAGGGGAGGGACTAGGACACAGCACCACACGCAGTCTATAG
>JAUKNL010000539.1:0-50000 GCA_030765065.1 Deroplatys truncata | reverse complement strand
AGAGAGAGAGAGAGAGAGAGAAAGATGAGGGGAGGGACCAGGACACAACACCACGTGCAGTCTAGTCTGTCTCTTGTGCTTCTAAATGACTCCTGAGAGAGAGAGAGAGAGAGAGAAAGATGAGGGGAGAGACCAGGACACAGCACCACATGCAGTCTAGTCTGTCTCTTGTGCTTCTAAATGACTCCTGAGAGAGAGAGAGAGAGAGAAAGATGAGGGGAGGGACCAGGACACAACACCACGTGCAGTCTAGTCTGTCTCTTGTGCTTCTAAATGACTCCTGAGAGAGAGAGAGAGAGAAAGATGAGGGGAGAGACCAGGACACAGCACCACATGCAGTCTAGTCTGTCTCTTGTGCTTTTAAATGACTCCTGAGAGAGAGAGAGAGAGAGAGAGAGAAAGATGAGGGGAGAGACCAGGACACAGCACCACATGCAGTCTAGTCTGTCTCTTGTGCTTCTAAATGACTCCTGAGAGAGAGAGAAAGATGAGGGGAGGGACCAGGACACAGCACCACATGCAGTCTATTCTGTCTCTTGTGCTTCTAAATGACTCCTGAGACAGAGAGAGAGAGAGAGAGAGATGAGGGGAGAGACCAGGACACAGCACCACATGCAGTCTAGTCTGTCTCTTGTGCTTCTAAATGACTCCTGAGAGAGAGAAAGAGAGAGAGAGAAAGATGAGGGGAGAGACCAGGACACAGCACCACATGCAGTCTAGACTGTCTCTTGTGCTTTTAAATGACTCCTGAGAGAGAGAGAGAGAGAGAAAGAGAGAGAGAAAGATGAGGGGAGAGACCAGGACACAGCACCACATGCAGTCTAGTCTGTCTCTTGTGCTTCTAAATGACTCCTGAGAGAGAGAGATGAGGGGAGAGACCAGGACACAGCACCACATGCAGTCTAGTCTGTGTCTTGTGCTTTTAAATGACTCCTGAGAGAGAGAGAAAGAGAGAGACAGAAAGATGAGGGGAGGGACCAGGACACAGCACCACATGCAGTCTAGTCTGTCTCTTGTGCTTTTAAATGACTCCTGAGAGAGAGAAAGAGAGAGACAGAAAGATGAGGGGAGGGACCAGGACACAGCACCACATGCAGTCTAGTCTGTCTCTTGTGCTTTTAAATGACTCCTGAGAGAGAGATAGAGAGAGACAGAAAGATGAGGGGAGGGACCAGGACACAGCACCACACGCAGTCTAGTCTGTCTCTTGTGCTTTTAAATGACTCCTGAGAGAGAGAAAGAGAGAGACAGAAAGATGAGGGGAGGGACCAAGACACAGCACCACATGCAGTCTAGTCTGTGTCTTGTGCTTTTAAATGACTCCTGAGAGAGAGAGAGAAAGATGTGGGGAGAGACCAGGACACAGCACCACATGCAGTCTAGTCTGTCTCTTGTGCTTTTAAATGACTCCTGAGAGAGAGAAAGAGAGAGAGAGAGAAAGATGAGGGGAGAGACCAGGACACAGCACCACATGCAGTCTAGTCTGTCTCTTGTGCTCTTAAATGACTCCTGAGAGAGAAAGAGAGAGAGAGAAAGATGAGGGGAGAGACCAGGACACAGCACCACATGCAGTCTAGTCTGTCTCTTGTGCTTTTAAATGACTCCTGAGAGAGAGAAAGAGGGAGACAGAAAGATGAGGGGAGAGACCAGGACACAGCACCACATGCAGTCTAGTCTGTCTCTTGTGCTTTTAAATGACTCCTGAGAGAGAGATAGAGAGAGAGAAAGATGAGGGGAGAGACCAGGACACAGCACCACACGCAGTCTGGTCTGTCTCTCGTGCTTCTATATGACTCCTGAGAGAGAGAAAGAGAAAGAGAGAAACATGAGGGGAGGGACCAGGACACAGCACCACATGCAGTCTAGTCTGTCTCTTGTGCTTCTAAATGACTCCTGAGAGAGAGAAAGAGAGAGAGAGAAAGATGAGGGGAGGGACCAGGACACAGCACCACACGCAGTCTAGTCTGTCTCTTGTGCTTCTAAATGACTCCTGAGAGAGAGAGACAGAGAGAGAGAGAGAAAGATGAGCGGAGGGACCAGGACACAGCACCACACGCAGTCTAGTCTGTCTCTTGTGCTTCTAAATGACTCCTGAGAGAGAGAGAGAGAGAGAAAGATGAGGGGAGGGACCAGGACACAGCACCACATGCAGTCGAGTCTGTGTCTTGTGCTTATAAATGACTCCTGAGAGAGAGAAAGAGAGAAAGAGAAAGATGAGGGGAGGGACCAGGACACAGCACCACATGCAGACTAGTCTGTGTCTTGTGCTTATAAATGACTCCTGAGAGAGAGAAAGAGAGAGAGAGAAAGATGAGGGGAGGGACCAGGACACAGCACCACATGCAGTCTAGTCTGTGTCTTGTGCTTATAAATGACTCCTGAGAGAGAGAAAGAGAGAGAGAGAGATGAGGGGAGGGACCAGGACACAGCACCACACGCAGTCTAGTCTGTGTCTTGTGCTTCTAAATGACTCCTGAGAGAGAGAAAGAGAGAGAGAGAAAGATGAGGGGAGGGACCAGGACACAGCACCACATGCAGTCTATTCTGTGTCTTGTGCTTCTAAATGACTCCTGAGAGAGAGAAAGAGAGAGAGAGAAAGATGAGGGGGGAGACCAGGACACAGCACCACATGCAGTCTAGTCTGTGTCTTGTGCTTCTAAATGACTCCTGAGAGATAGAGAGAAAAAGATGAGGGGAGAGACCAGGACACAGCACCACATGCAGTCTATTCTGTGTCTTGTGCTTCTAAATGACTCCTGAGAGATAGAGAGAAAAAGATGAGGGGAGAGACCAGGACACAGCACCACATGCAGTCTAGTCTGTGTCTTGTGCTTCTAAATGACTCCTGAGAGATAGAGAGAAAAAGATGAGGGGAGAGACCAGGACACAGCACCACATGCAGTCTAGTCTGTGTCTTGTGCTTATAAATGACTCCTGAGAGATAGAGAGAAAAAGATGAGGGGAGAGACCAGGACACAGCACCACATGAAGTCTATTCTGTGTCTTGTGCTTCTAAATGACTCCTGAGAGAGAGAGAGAGAGAGATGAGGGGAGAGACCAGGACACAGCACCACATGCAGTCTAGTCTGTGTCTTGTGCCTATAAATGACTCCTGAGAGATAGAGAGAAAAAGATGAGGGGAGAGACCAGGACACAGCACCACATGCAGTCTAGTCTGTGTCTTGTGCTTCTAAATGACTCCTGAGAGATAGAGAGAAAAAGATGAGGGGAGAGACCAGGACACAGCACCACATGCAGTCTATTCTGTGTCTTGTGCTTATAAATGACTCCTGAGAGATAGAGAGAAAAAGATGAGGGGAGAGACCAGGACACAGCACCACATGCAGTCTATTCTGTGTCTTGTGCTTCTAAATGACTCCTGAGAGATAGAGAGAAAAAGATGAGGGGAGAGACCAGGACACAGCACCACATGCAGTCTATTCTGTGTCTTGTGCTTATAAATGACTCCTGAGAGAGAGAGAGAAAGATATGAGGGGAGAGACCAGGACACAGCACCACATGCAGTCTAGTCTGTGTCTTGTGCTTATAAATGACTCCTGAGAGATAGAGAGAAAAAGATGAGGGGAGAGACCAGGACACAGCACCACATGCAGTCTAGTCTGTGTCTTGTGCTTCTAAATGACTCCTGAGAGAGAGAAAGAGAGAGAAAGGAAGATGAGGGGAGGGACCAGGACACAGCACCACATGCAGTCTAGTCTGTGTCTTGTGCTTCTAAATGACTCCTGAGAGAGAGAGAGCAAGATGAGGGGAGAGACCAGGACACAGCACCACATGCAGTCTAGTCTGTGTCTTGTGCTTATAAATGACTCCTGAGAGAGAAAGAGAGAGAGAGAAAGATGAGGGGAGGGACCAGGACACAGCACCACATGCAGTCTATCCTGTCTCTTGTGCTTCTAAATGACTCCTGAGAGAGAGAGAGAGAGAGAAAGATGAGGGGAGGGACCAGGACACAGCACCACATGCAGGCTATTCTGTGTCTTGTGCTTATAAATGACTCCTGAGAGAGAGAGAGAAAGAAAGATGAGGGGAGGGACCAGGACACAGCACCACATGCAGTCTATTCTGTGTCTTGTGCTTTTAAATGACTCCTGAGAGAGAGAGAGAGAAAGATGGGGGGAGGGACCAGGACACAGCACCACATGCAGTCTATTCTGTGTCTTGTGCTTATAAATGACTCCTGAGAGAGAGAAAGAGCGAGAGAGAAAGATGAGGGGAGAGACCAGGACACAGCACCACATGCAGTCTAGTCTGTGTCTTGTGCTTTTAAATGACTCCTGAGAGAGAGAGAGAGAGAGAGAGAGAGAGAGAGAAAGATGAGGGGAGAGACCAGGACACAGCACCACATGCAGTCTATTCTGTGTCTTGTGCTTATAAATGACTCCTGAGAGAGAGAGAGAGAGAGAGAAAGATGAGGGGAGGGACCAGGACACAGCACCACATGCAGTCTAGTCTGTGTCTTGTGCTTTTAAATGACTCCTGAGAGAGAGAGAGAGAAAGATGAGGGGAGAGACCAGGACACAGCACCACATGCAGTCTATCCTGTGTCTTGTGCTTATAAATGACTCCTGAGAGAGAGAGAGGAAGAAAGATGAGGGGAGAGACCAGGACACAGCACCACATGCAGTCTATCCTGTGTCTAGTGCTTTTAAATGACTCCTGAGAGAGAGAGAGAAAGAAAGATGAGGGGAGAGACCAGGACACAGCACCACATGCAGTCTATTCTGTCTCTTGTGCTTTTAAATGACTCCTGAGAGAGAAAGAGAGAGAGAGAGAAAGATGAGGGGAGGGACCAGGACACAGCACCACATGCAGTCTATCCTGTGTCTTGTGCTTATAAATGACTCCTGAGAGAGAGAGAGAGAAAGAAAGATGAGGGGAGAGACCAGGACACAGCACCACATGCAGTCTATCCTGTGTCTTGTGCTTATAAATGACTCCTGAGAGAGAGAGAGAGAAAGAGAAAGATGAGGGGAGGGACCAGGACACAGCACCACATGCAGTCTATCCTGTGTCTTGTGCTTATAAATGACTCCTGAGACAGAGAGAAATATGAGGGGAGGGACCAGGACACAGCACCACATGCAGTCTAGTCTGTGTCTTGTGCTTCTAAATGACTCCTGAGAGAGAGAGAGAAAGAAAGATGAGGGGAGGGACCAGGACACAGCACCACATGCAGTCTAGTCTGTCTCTTGTGCTTATAAATGACTCCTGAGAGAGAGAGAGAGAGAGAGAGAGAGAGAGAAAGATGAGGGGAGAGACCAGGACACAGCACCACATGCAGTCTAGTCTGTGTCTTGTGCTTCTAAATGACTCCTGAGAGAGAAAGAAAGATGAGGGGAGAGACCAGGACACAGCACCACATGTAGTCTAGTCTGTGTCTTGTGCTTCTAAATGACTCCTGAGAGAGAGAGAGAGAGAGAGAGAGAGAGAGAGAGAAAGATGAGGGGAGATACCAGGACACAGCACCACATGCAGTCTAGTCTGTGTCTTGTGCCTTTAAATGACTCCTGAGAGAGAGAGAGAGAGAGAGAAAGATGAGGGGAGGGACCAGGACACAGCACCACATGCAGTCTAGTCTGTGTCTTGTGCTTTTAAATGACTCCTGAGAGAGAGAGAGAAAGAAAGATGAGGGGAGAGACCAATACACAGCACCACATGCAGTCTAGTCTGTGTCTTGTGCTTTTAAATGACTCCTGAGAGAGAGAGAGAGAAAGATGAGGGGAGAGACCAGGACACAGCACCACATGCAGTCTAGTCTGTCTCTTGTGCTTATAAATGACTCCTGAGAGAGAGAGAGAGAGAGAGAGAGAGAGAGAGAGAGAGAAAGATGAGGTGAGGGACCAGGACACAGCACCACATGCAGTCTAGTCTGTGTCTTGTGCTTTTAAATGACTCCTGAGAGAGAGAAAGAGAAAGAGAAAGATGAGGGGAGGGACCAGGACACAGCACCACATGCAGTCTATTCTGTCTCTTGTGCTTTTAAATGACTCCTGAGAGAGATAGAGAGAGAGAAATATGGCGGGAGAGACCAGGACACAGCACCACATGCAGTCTATCCTGTCTCTTGTGCTTTTAAATGACTCCTGAGAGAGATAGAGAGAGAGAAATATGACGGGAGAGACCAGGACACAGCACCACATGCAGCCTATCCTGTGTCTTGTGCTTATAAATGACTCCTGAGAGAGATAGAGAGTGAGAAATATGACGGGAGAGACCAGGACACAGCACCACATGCAGTCTATCCTGTCTCTTGTGCTTTTAAATGACTCCTGAGAGAGAGAGATAGAGAGAGAGAAATATGAGGGGAGGGACCAGGACACAGCACCACATGCAGTCTATCCTGTCTCTTGTGCTTTTAAATGACTCCTGAGAGAGAGAGATAGAGAGAGAGAAATATGAGGGGAGGGACCAGGACACAGCACCACATGCAGTCTAGTCTGTCTCTTGTGCTTTTAAATGACTCCTGAGAGAGAGAGATAGAGAGAGAAAGATGAGGGGAGAGACCAGGACACAGCACCACATGCAGTCTATCCTGTCTCTTGTGCTTTTAAATGACTCCTGAGAGAGAGAGAGATAGAGAGAGAGAAATATGAGGGGAGGGACCAGGACACAGCACCACATGCAGTCTATCCTGTCTCTTGTGCTTTTAAATGACTCCTGAGAGAGAGAGAGATAGAGAGAGAGAAATATGAGGGGAGGGACCAGGACACAGCACCACATGCAGTCTATCCTGTCTCTTGTGCTTTTAAATGACACCTGAGAGAGAGAGAGATAGAGAGAGAGAGAAATATGAGGGGAGGGACCAGGACACAGCACCACACGCAGTCTATCCTGTCTCTTGTGCTTTTAAATGACTCCTGAGAGAGAGAGAGATAGAGAGAGAGAAATATGAGGGGAGGGACCAGGACACAGCACCACATGCAGTCTATCCTGTCTCTTGTGCTTTTAAATGACTCCTGAGAGAGAGAGAGATAGAGAGAGAGAAATATGAGGGGAGGGACCAGGACACAGCACCACATGCAGTCTATCCTGTCTCTTGTGCTTTTAAATGACTCCTGAGAGAGAGAGAGAGAGATAGAGAGAGAGAAATATGAGGGGAGGGACCAGGACACAGCACCACATGCAGTCTATCCTGTCTCTTGTGCTTTTAAATGACTCCTGAGAGAGAGAGAGATAGAGAGAGAGAAATATGAGGGTAGGGACCAGGACACAGCACCACATGCAGTCTATCCTGTCTCTTGTGCTTTTAAATGACTCCTGAGAGAGAGAGAGATAGAGAGAGAGAAATATGAGGGGAGGGACCAGGACACAGCGCCACATGCAGTCTATCCTGTCTCTTGTGCTTTTAAATGACTCCTGAGAGAGAGAGATAGAGAGAGAGAAATATGAGGGGAGGGACCAGGACACAGCACCACACGCAGTCTATCCTGTCTCTTGTGCTTTTAAATGACTCCTGAGAGAGAGAGAGATAGAGAGAGAGAAATATGAGGGGAGGGACCAGGACACAGCACCACATGCAGTCTATCCTGTCTCTTGTGCTTTTAAATGACTCCTGAGAGAGAGAGATAGAGAGAGAGAAATATGAGGGGAGGGACCAGGACACAGCACCACACGCAGTCTATCCTGTCTCTTGTGCTTTTAAATGACTCCTGAGAGAGAGAGAGATAGAGAGAGAGAAATATGAGGGGAGGGACCAGGACACAGCACCACACGCAGTCTATCCTGTCTCTTGTGCTTTTAAATGACTCCTGAGAGAGAGAGAGAGAGAGAGAAATATGAGGGGAGGGACCAGGACACAGCACCACATGCAGTCTATCCTGTCTCTTGTGCTTTTAAATGACTCCTGAGAGAGAGAGAGAGAGAGAGAGAGAAATATGAGGGGAGAGACTAGGACACAGCACCACACGCAGTCTATTCTGTCTCTTGTGCTTTTAAATGACTCCTGAGAGAGATAGAGAGAGAGAAATATGACGGGAGAGACCAGGACACAGCACCACATGCAGTCTAGTCTGTGTCTTGTGCTTTTAAATGACTCCTGAGAGAGAGAGAAATATGAGGGGAGAGACCAGGACACAGCACCACATGCAGTCTAGTCTGTGTCTTGTGCTTTTAAATGACTCCTGAGAGAGATAGAGAGAGAGAAATATGACGGGGGAGACCAGGACACAGCACCACACGCAGTCTATTCTGTCTCTTGTGCTTTTAAATGACTCCTGAGAGAGATAGAGAGAGAGAAATATGACGGGAGAGACCAGGACACAGCACCACATGCAGTCTAGTCTGTGTCTTGTGCTTTTAAATGACTCCTGAGAGAGAGAGAAATATGACGGGAGAGACCAGGACACAGCACCACATGCAGTCTAGTCTGTGTCTTGTGCTTTTAAATGACTCCTGAGAGAGATAGAGAGAGAGAAATATGACGGGAGAGACCAGGACACAGCACCACACGCAGTCTATTCTGTCTCTTGTGCTTTTAAATGACTCTTGAGAGAGATAGAGAGAGAGAAATATGACGGGAGAGACCAGGACACAGCACCACATGCAGTCTAGTCTGTGTCTTGTGCTTTTAAATGATTCCTGAGAGAGAGAGAGATAGAGAGAGAGAAATATGAGGGGAGGGACCAGGACACAGCACCACATGCAGTCTATTCTGTCTCTTGTGCTTTTAAATGACTCCTGAGAGAGATAGAGAGAGAGAAATATGACGGGAGAGACCAGGACACAGCACCACATGCAGTCTATTCTGTCTCTTGTGCTATTAAATGACTCCTGAGAGAGATAGAGAGAGAGAAATATGACGGGAGAGACCAGGACACAGCACCACATGCAGTCTATTCTGTCTCTTGTGCTTTTAAATGACTCCTGAGAGAGAAAGAGAGAGAGAGAGATGACGGGAGAGACCAGGACACAGCACCACATGCAGTCTAGTCTGTGTCTTGTGCTTTTAAATGACTCCTGAGAGAGATAGAGAGAGAGAAATATGACGGGAGAGACCAGGACACAGCACCACATGCAGTCTATTCTGTCTCTTGTGCTTTTAAATGACTTCTGAGAGAGATAGAGAGAGAGAAATATGACGGGAGAGACCAGGACACAGCACCACATGCAGTCTATTCTGTCTCTTGTGCTTTTAAATGACTCCTGAGAGAGATAGAGAGAGAGAAATATGACGGGAGAGACCAGGACACAGCACCACATGCAGTCTATTCTGTCTCTTGTGCTTTTAAATGACTCCTGAGAGAGAAAGAGAGAAAGAGAAAGATGAGGGGAGAGACCAGGACACAGCACCACACGCAGTCTATTCTGTCTCTTGTGCTTTTAAATGACTCCTGAGAGAGAAAGAGAGAGAGAGAAATATGAGGGGAGAGACCAGGACACAGCACCACACGCAGTCTATTCTGTCTCTTGTGCTTTTAAATGACTCCTGAGAGAGAAAGAGAGAGAGAGAAATATGAGGGGAGAGACCAGGACACAGCACCACACGCAGTCTATTCTGTCTCTTGTGCTTTTAAATGACTCCTGAGAGAGAAAGAGAGAGAGAGAAATATGAGGGGAGAGACCAGGACACAGCACCACACGCAGTCTATTCTGTCTCTTGTGCTTTTAAATGACTCCTGAGAGAGAAAGAGAGAGAGAGAAATATGAGGGGAGAGACCAGGACACAGCACCACACGCAGTCTATTCTGTCTCTTGTGCTTTTAAATGACTCCTGAGAGAGAAAGAGAGAGAGAGAAATATGAGGGGAGAGACCAGGACACAGCACCACACGCAGTCTATTCTGTCTCTTGTGCTTTTAAATGACTCCTGAGACAGAGAGAAAGATGAGGGGAGAGACCAGGACACAGCACCACACGCAGTCTATTCTGTCTCTTGTGCTTTTAAATGACTCCTGAGAGAGAAAGAGAGAGAGAAATATGAGGGGAGAGACCAGGACACAGCACCACACGCAGTCTATCCTGTCTCTTGTGCTTTTAAATGACTCCTGAGAGAGAAAGAGACAGAGAGAAATATGAGGGGAGAGACCAAAACACAGCACCACACGCAGTCTATTCTGTCTCTTGTGCTTTTAAATGACTCCTGAGAGAGAAAGAGAGAGAGAGAAATATGAGGGGAGAGACCAGGACACAGCACCACACGCAGTCTATCTTGTCTCTTGTGCTTTTAAATGACTCCTGAGAGAGAAAGAGACAGAGAGAAATATGAGGGGAGAGACCAGGACACAGCACCACACGCAGTCTATTCTGTCTCTTGTGCTTTTAAATGACTCCTGAGAGAGAAAGAGAGAGAGAGAAATATGAGGGGAGAGACCAGGACACAGCACCACACGCAGTCTATTCTGTCTCTTGTGCTTTCAAATGACTCCTGAGAGAGAAAGAGAGAGAGAGAAATATGAGGGGAGAGACCAGGACACAGCACCGCACGCAGTCTATCCTGTCTCTTGTGCTTTTAAATGACTCCTGAGAGAGAAAGAGAGAGAGAGAAATATGAGAGGAGAGACCAGGACACAGCACCACACGCAGTCTATTCTGTCTCTTGTGCTTTTAAATGACTCCTGAGACAGAGAGAAAGATGAGGGGAGAGACCAGGACACAGCACCACATGCAGTCTATTCTGTCTCTTGTGCTTTTAAATGACTCCTGAGACAGAGAGAAAGATGAGGGGAGAGACCAGGACACAGCACCACACGCAGTCTATTCTGTCTCTTGTGCTTTTAAATGACTCCTGAGAGAGAGAGAAAGATGAGGGGAGAGACCAGGACACAGCACCACATGCAGTCTAGTCTGTCTCTTGTGCTTTTAAATGACTCCTGAGACAGAGAGAAAGAGAGAGAGAGAAAGATGAGGGGAGGGACCAGGACACAGCACCACATGCAGTCTTTTCTGTCTCTTGTGCATCTAAATGACTCCTGAGAGAGAGAGAGAGAGAGAGAGAGAAAGATGAGGGGAGAGACCAGGGCACAGCACCATACGCAGTCTATTCTGTCTCTTGTGCCTCTAAATGACTCCTGAGAGAGAGAGAGAGAGAGAGAAAGATGAGGGGAGAGACCAGGACACAGCACCACATGCAGTCTATTCTGTCTCTTGTGCATCTAAATGACTCCTGAGAGAGAGAGAGAAAGATGAGCGGAGAGACCAGGGCACAGCACCACACGCAGTCTATTCTGTCTCTTGTGCCTCTAAATGACTCCTGAGAGAGAGAGAGCAACATGAGGGGAGAGACCAGGACACAGCACCAACGCAGTCTATTCTGTCTCTTGCGCTTCTAAATGCTTCCTGAGAGAGAGAGAAAGAGAGATGAGGGGAGAGACCAGGACACAGCACCACACGCAGTCTATCCTGTCTCTTGTGCTTCTAAATGACTCCTAAGAGAGAGAGAGAGAGATGAGAGGAGAGACCAGGACAAAGCACCACACGCAGTCTATCCTGTCTCTTGTGCTTCTAAATGAATCCTGAGAGAGAGAGAGAGATGAGGGGAGAGACCAGGACACAGTACCACACGCAGTCTATCCTGTGTCTTGTGCTTCTAAATGACTCCTGAGAGAGAGAGAGAGAGAGAGAGAGATGAGGGGAGAGACCAGGACACAGCACCACACGCAGTCTATCCTGTCTCTTGTGCTGCTAAATGACTACTGAGAGAGAGAGAGAGAGAGAGAGAGAGAGATGAGGGGAGAGACCAGGACACAGCACCACACGAAGTCTATCCTGTCTCTTGTGCTTCTAAATGAATCCTGAGAGAGAGAGAGAGAAAGAAGAAAGGAGAGACCAGGACACAGAACCACACGCAGTCTACCCTGTCTGTTGTGCTTCTAAATGACTCCTGTGAGAGAGAGAGAGAGAGACAGAGAGAGAGAGAAAGATGAGGGGAGAGACCAGGACACAGCACCACAGGCAGTCTATCCTGTCTCTTGTGCTTCTAAATGACTCCTGAGAGAGAGAGAGAGAGAGCGAGAAAGATGAGGGGAGAGACCAGGACACAGCACCACACGCAGTCTGCCCTGTCTCTTGTGCTTCTAAATGACTCCTGAGAGAGAAAGAGAAAAAGATGAGGGGAGAGACCAGGACACTGCACCACACGCAGTCTATCCTGTCTCTTGCGCTTCTAAATAACTCCTGCGAGAGAGAGAGAGACAGAGAGAGAGAGAAAGAAGAGGGGAGAGACCAGGACACAGCACCACACGCAGTCTATCCTGTCTCTTGCGCTTCTAAATAACTCCTGCGAGAGAGAGAGACAGAGAGAGAGAGAGAAAGATGAGCGGAGAGACCAGGACGCAGCACCACACGCAGTCTATCTTGTCTCTTGTACTTCTAAATGACTACTAAGAGAGACAGAGAGAGAGAGAGAGAAAGATGAGGGGAGAGACCAGGACGCAGCACCACACGCATTCTATCCTGTCTCTTGTGCTTCTAAATGACTCCTGAGAGAGAGAGAGAGAGAGAGAGAGACAGAGAGAGAGAAAGATGAGGGGAGAGACCAGGACACAGCACCACACGCAGTCTATCTTGTCTCTTGTACTTCTAAATGAATACTAAGAGAGACAGAGAGAGAGAGAGAGAGAGAGATGAGGTGAGAGACCAGGACACAGCACCACATGCAGTCTATTCTGTGTCTTGTGCTTCTAAATGACTCCTGAGAGAGAGAGAGAGAAAGATGAGGGGAGAGACCAGGACACAGCACCACATGCAGTCTAGTCTGTCTCTTGTGCTTCTAAATGACTCCTGAGAGATAGAGAGAAAAAGATGAGGGGAGAGACCAGGACACAGCACCACATGCAGTCTAGTCTGTCTCTTGTGCTTCTAAATGACTCCTGAGAGATAGAGAGAAAAAGATGAGGGGAGAGACCAGGACACAGCACCACATGCAGTCTAGTCTGTCTCTTGTGCTTCTAAATGACTCCTGAGAGAGATAGAGAGAGAGAAATATGACGGGAGAGACCAGGACACAGCACCACATGCAGTCTATTCTGTCTCTTGTGCTTTTAAATGACTCCTGAGAGAGAAAGAGAGAAAGAGAAAGATGAGGGGAGAGACCAGGACACAGCACCACACGCAGTCTATTCTATCTCTTGTGCTTTTAAATGACTCCTGAGAGAGAAAGAGAGAGAGAGAAATATGAGGGGAGAGACCAGGACACAGCACCACACGCAGTCTATTCTGTCTCTTGTGCTTTTAAATGACTCCTGAGAGAGAAAGAGAGAGAGAGAAATATGAGGGGAGAGACCAGGACACAGCACCACACGCAGTCTATTCTGTCTCTTGTGCTTTTAAATGACTCCTGAGAGAGAAAGAGAGAGAGAGAAATATGAGGGGAGAGACCAGGACACAGCACCACACGCAGTCTATTCTGTCTCTTGTGCTTTTAAATGACTCCTGAGAGAGAAAGAGAGAGAGAGAAATATGAGGGGAGAGACCAGGACACAGCACCACACGCAGTCTATTCTGTCTCTTGTGCTTTTAAATGACTCCTGAGAGAGAAAGAGAGAGAGAGAAATATGAGGGGAGAGACCAGGACACAGCACCACACGCAGTCTATTCTGTCTCTTGTGCTTTTAAATGACTCCTGAGACAGAGAGAAAGATGAGGGGAGAGACCAGGACACAGCACCACACGCAGTCTATTCTGTCTCTTGTGCTTTTAAATGACTCCTGAGAGAGAAAGAGAGAGAGAGAAATATGAGGGGAGAGACCAGGACACAGCACCACACGCAGTCTATCCTGTCTCTTGTGCTTTTAAATGACTCCTGAGAGAGAAAGAGACAGAGAGAAATATAAGGGGAGAGACCAGGACACAGCACCACACGCAGTCTATTCTGTCTCTTGTGCTTTTAAATGACTCCTGAGAGAGAAAGAGAGAGAGAGAAATATGAGGGGAGGGACCAGGACACAGCACCACATGCAGCCTAGTCTGTCTCTTGTGCTTTTAAATGACTCCTGAGAGAGAGAGATAGAGAGAGAAATATGAGGGGAGAGACCAGGACACAGCACCACATGCAGTCTATCCTGTCTCTTGTGCTTTTAAATGACTCCTGAGAGAGAGAGATAGAGAGAGAGAAATATGAGGGGAGGGACCAGGATACAGCACCACATGCAGTCTATCCTGTCTCTTGTGCTTTTAAATGACTCCTTAGAGAGAGAGATAGAGAGAGAGAAATATGAGGGGAGGGACCAGGACACAGCACCACATGCAGTCTAGTCTGTCTCTTGTGCTTTTAAATGACTCCTGAGAGAGAGAGATAGAGAGAGAAAGATGAGGGGAGAGACCAGGACACAGCACCACATGCAGTCTATCCTGTCTCTTGTGCTTTTAAATGACTCCTGAGAGAGAGAGAGATAGAGAGAGAGAAATATGAGGGGAGGGACCAGGACACAGCACCACATGCAGTCTATCCTGTCTCTTGTGCTTTTAAATGACTCCTGAGAGAGAGAGAGATAGAGAGAGAGAAATATGAGGGGAGGGACCAGGACACAGCACCACATGCAGTCTATCCTGTCTCTTGTGCTTTTAAATGACACCTGAGAGAGAGAGAGATAGAGAGAGAGAGAAATATGAGGGGAGGGACCAGGACACAGCACCACACGCAGTCTATCCTGTCTCTTGTGCTTTTAAATGACTCCTGAGAGAGAGAGAGATAGAGAGAGAGAAATATGAGGGGAGGGACCAGGACACAGCACCACATGCAGTCTATCCTGTCTCTTGTGCTTTTAAATGACTCCTGAGAGAGAGAGAGATAGAGAGAGAGAAATATGAGGGGAGGGACCAGGACACAGCACCACATGCAGTCTATCCTGTCTCTTGTGCTTTTAAATGACTCCTGAGAGAGAGAGAGATAGAGAGAGAGAAATATGAGGGGAGGGACCAGGACACAGCACCACATGCAGTCTATCCTGTCTCTTGTGCTTTTAAATGACTCCTGAGAGAGAGAGAGATAGAGAGAGAGAAATATGAGGGTAGGGACCAGGACACAGCACCACATGCAGTCTATCCTGTCTCTTGTACTTTTAAATGACTCCTGAGAGAGAGAGAGATAGAGAGAGAGAAATATGAGGGGAGGGACCAGGACACAGCACCACATGCAGTCTATCCTGTCTCTTGTGCTTTTAAATGACTCCTGAGAGAGAGAGAGATAGAGAGAGAGAAATATGAGGGGAGGGACCAGGACACAGCACCACACGCAGTCTATCCTGTTTCTTGTGCTTTTAAATGACTCCTGAGAGAGAGAGAGATAGAGAGAGAGAAATATGAGGGGAGGGACCAGGACACAGCACCACATACAGTCTATCCTGTCTCTTGTGCTTTTAAATGACTCCTGAGGGAGAGAGATAGAGAGAGAGAAATATGAGGGGAGGGACCAGGACACAGCACCACACGCAGTCTATCCTGTCTCTTGTGCTCTTAAATGACTCCTGAGAGAGAGAGAGATAGAGAGAGAGAAATATGAGGGGAGGGACCAGGACACAGCACCACACGCAGTCTATTCTGTCTCTTGTGCTTTTAAATGACTCCTGAGAGAGATAGAGAGAGAGAAATATGACGGGAGAGACCAGGACACAGCACCACATGCAGTCTAGTCTGTGTCTTGTGCTTTTAAATGACTCCTGAGAGAGAGAGAGATAGAGAGAGAGAAATATGAGGGGAGGGACCAGGACACAGCAGCACATGCAGTCTATTCTGTCTCTTGTGCTTTTAAATGACTCCTGAGAGAGATAGAGAGAGAGAAATATGACGGGAGAGACCAGGACACAGCACCACATGCAGTCTATTCTGTCTCTTGTGCTTTTAAATGACTCCTGAGAGAGATAGAGAGAGAGAAATATGACGGGAGAGACCAGGACACAGCACCACATGCAGTCTATTCTGTCTCTTGTGCTTTTAAATGACTCCTGAGAGAGAAAGAGAGAGAGAGAGAGATGACGGGAGAGACCAGGACACAGCACCACATGCAGTCTAGTCTGTGTCTTGTGCTTTTAAATGACTCCTGAGAGAGATAGAGAGAGAGAAATATGACGGGAGAGACCAGGACACAGCACCACATGCAGTCTATTCTGTCTCTTGTGCTTTTAAATGACTCCTGAGAGAGATAGAGAGAGAGAAATCTGACGGGAGAGACCAGGACACAGCACCATATGCAGTCTATTCTGTCTCTTGTGCTTTTAAATGACTCCTGAGAGAGATAGGGAGAGAGAAATATGACGGGAGAGACCAGGACACAGCACCACATGCAGTCTATTCTGTCTCTTGTGCTTTTAAATGACTCCTGAGAGAGAAAGAGAGAAAGAGAAAGATGAGGGGAGAGACCAGGACACAGCACCACACGCAGTCTATTCTGTCTCTTGTGCTTTTAAATGACTTACGAGAGAGAAAGAGAGAGAGAGAGAGAAATATGAGGGGAGAGACCAGGACACAGCACCACACGCAGCCTATTCTGTCTCTTGTGCTTTTAAATGACTCCTGAGAGAGAAAGAGAGAGAGAGAAATATGAGGGGAGAGACCAGGACACAGCACCACACGCAGTCTATTCTGTCTCTTGTGCTTTTAAATGACTCCTGAGAGAGAAAGAGAGAGAGAGAAATATGAGGGGAGAGACCAGGACACAGCACCACACGCAGTCTATTCTGTCTCTTGTGCTTTTAAATGAATCCTGAGAGAGAAAGAGAGAGAGAGAAATATGAGGGGAGAGACCAGGACACAGCACCACACGCAGTCTATTCTGTCTCTTGTGCTTTTAAATGACTCCTGAGACAGAGAGAAAGATGAGGGGAGAGACCAGGACACAGCACCACACGCAGTCTATTCTGTCTCTTGTGCTTTTAAATGACTCCTGAGAGAGAAAGAGAGAGAGAAATATGAGGGGAGAGACCAGGACACAGCGCCACACGCAGTCTATCCTGTCTCTTGTGCTTTTAAATGACTCCTGAGAGAGAAAGAGACAGAGAGAAATATGAGGGGAGAGACCAAAACACAGCACCACACGCAGTCTATTCTTTCTCTTGTGCTTTTAAATGACTCCTGAGAGAGAAAGAGAGAGAGAGAAATATGAGGGGAGAGACCAGGACACAGCACCACACGCAGTCTATCTTGTCTCTTGTGCTTTTAAATGACTCCTGAGAGAGAAAGAGAGAGAGAGAAATATGAGGGGAGAGACCAGGACACAGCACCACACGCAGTCTATTCTGTCTCTTGTGCTTTTAAATGACTCCTGAGAGAGAAAGAGAGAGAGAGAAATATGAGGGGAGAGACCAGGACACAGCACCGCACGCAGTCTATCCTGTCTCTTGTGCTTTTCAATGACTCCTGAGAGAGAAAGAGAGAGAGAGAAATATGAGGGGAGAGACCAGGACACAGCACCACACGCAGTCTATTCTGTCTCTTGTGCTTTTAAATGACTCCTGAGACAGAGAGAAAGATGAGGGGAGAGACCAGGACACAGCACCACATGCAGTCTATTCTGTCTCTTGTGCTTTTAAATGACTCCTGAGACAGAGAGAAAGATGAGGGGAGAGACCAGGACACAGCACCACACGCAGTCTATTCTGTCTCTTGTGCTTTTAAATGACTCCTGAGAGAGAGAGAAAGATGAGGGGAGAGACCAGGACACAGCACCACATGCAGTCTAGTCTGTCTCTTGTGCTTTTAAATGACTCCTGAGACAGAGAGAAAGAGAGAGAGAGAGAGATTAGGGGAGGGACCAGGACACAGCACCACATGCAGTCTTTTCTGTCTCTTGTGCATCTAAATGACTCCTGAGAGAGAGAGAGAGAGAAAGATGAGGGGAGAGACCAGGGCACAGCACCACACGCAGTCTATTCTTTCTCTTGTGCCTCTAAATGACTCCTGAGAGAGAGAGAGAGAGAGAGAGAGAGAAAGATGAGGGGAGAGACCAGGACACGGCACCACATGCAGTCTATTCTGTCTCTTGTGCATCTAAATGACTCCTGAGAGAGAGAGAGAGAGAGAGAGAGAGAAAGATGAGCGGAGAGACCAGGGCACAGCACCACACGCAGTCTATTCTGTCTCTTGTGCCTCTAAATGACTCCTGAGAGAGAGAGAGCAACATGAGGGGAGAGACCAGGACACAGCACCAACGCAGTCTATTCTGTCTCTTGCGCTTCTAAATGCTTCCTGAGAGAGAGAGAGAGAGAGAGAGATGAGGGGAGAGACCAGGACACAGCACCACACGCAGTCTATCCTGTCTCTTGTGCTTCTAAATTACTCCTAAGAGAGAGAGAGAGAGAGATGAGAGGAGAGACCAGGACAAAGCACCACACGCAGTCTATCCTGTCTCTTGTGCTTCTAAATGAATCCTGAGAGAGAGAGAGAGATGAGGGGAGAGACCAGGACACAGTACCACACGCAGTCTATCCTGTGTCTTGTGCTTCTAAATGACTCCTGAGAGAGAGAGAGAGAGAGAGATGAGGGGAGAGACCAGGACACAGCACCACACGCAGTCTATCCTGTCTCTTGTGCTGCTAAATGACTACTGAGAGAGAGAGAGAGAGAGAGAGATGAGGGGAGAGACGAGGACACAGCACCACACGAAGTCTATCCTGTCTCTTGTGCTTCTAAATGACTCCTGAGAGAGAGAGAGAGAGAGAGAGAGATGAGGGGAGAGACCAGGACACAGCACCACACGATGTCTATCCTGTCTCTTGTGCTTCTAAATGAATCCTGAGAGAGAGAGAGAGAAAGAAGAAAGGAGAGACCAGGACACAGCACCACACGCAGTCTACCCTGTCTGTTGTGCTTCTAAATGACTCCTGCGAGAGAGAGAGAGAGACAGAGAGAGAGAGAAAGATGAGGGGAGAGACCAGGACACAGCACCACAGGCAGTCTATCCTGTCTCTTGTGCTTCTAAATGACTCCTGAGAGAGAGAGAGAGAGAGAGAGAGAGCGAGAAAGATGAGGGGAGAGACCAGGACACAGCACCACACGCAGTCTGCCCTGTCTCTTGTGCTTCTAAATGACTCCTGAGAGAGAGAGAGAAAAAGATGAGGGGAGAGACCAGGACACTGCACCACACGCAGTCTATTGTGTCTCTTTTTCTTCTAAATGACTCCTGAGAGAGAGAGAGAGACAGAGAGAGAGAGAAAGAAGAGGGGAGAGACCAGGACACAGCACCACACGCAGTCTATCCTGTCTCTTGCGCTTCTAAATAACTCCTGCGAGAGAGAGAGAGACAGAGAGAGAGAGAGAAAGATGAGCGGAGAGACCAGGACGCAGCACCACACGCAGTCTATCTTGTCTCTTGTACTTCTAAATGACTACTAAGAGAGACAGAGAGAGAGAGAGAGAAAGATGAGGGGAGAGACCAGAACGCAGCACCACACGCAGTCTATCCTGTCTCTTGTGCTTCTAAATGACTCCTGAGAGAGAGAGAGAGAGAGACAGAGAGAGAGAAAGATGAGGGGAGAGACCAGGACACAGCACCACACGCAGTCTATCTTGTCTCTTGTACTTCTAAATGAATACTAAGAGAGACAGAGAGAGAGAGAGATGAGGTGAGAGACCAGGACACAGCACCACATGCAGTCTATTCTGTGTCTTGTGCTTCTAAATGACTCCTGAGAGAGAGAGAGAGAGAGAAAGATGAGGGGAGAGACCAGGACACAGCACCACATGCAGTCTAGTCTGTCTCTTGTGCTTCTAAATGACTCCTGAGAGATAGAGAGAAAAAGATGAGGGGAGAGACCAGGACACAGCACCACATGCAGTCTAGTCTGTCTCTTGTGCTTCTAAATGACTCCTGAGAGATAGAGAGAAAAAGATGAGGGGAGAGACCAGGACACAGCACCACATGCAGTCTAGTCTGTCTCTTGTGCTTCTAAATGACTCCTGAGAGAGATAGAGAGAGAGAAATATGACGGGAGAGACCAGGACACAGCACCACATGCAGTCTATTCTGTCTCTTGTGCTTTTAAATGACTCCTGAGAGAGAAAGAGAGAAAGAGAAAGATGAGGGGAGAGACCAGGACACAGCACCACACGCAGTCTATTCTGTCTCTTGTGCTTTTAAATGACTCCTGAGAGAGAAAGAGAGAGAGAGAAATATGAGGGGAGAGACCAGGACACAGCACCACACGCAGTCTATTCTGTCTCTTGTGCTTTTAAATGACTCCTGAGAGAGAAAGAGAGAGAGAGAAATATGAGGGGAGAGACCAGGACACAGCACCACACGCAGTCTATTCTGTCTCTTGTGCTTTTAAATGACTCCTGAGAGAGAAAGAGAGAGAGAGAAATATGAGGGGAGAGACCAGGACACAGCACCACACGCAGTCTATTCTGTCTCTTGTGCTTTTAAATGACTCCTGAGAGAGAAAGAGAGAGAGAGAAATATGAGGGGAGAGACCAGGACACAGCACCACACGCAGTCTATTCTGTCTCTTGTGCTTTTAAATGACTCCTGAGAGAGAAAGAGAGAGAGAGAAATATGAGGGGAGAGACCAGGACACAGCACCACACGCAGTCTATTCTGTCTCTTGTGCTTTTAAATGACTCCTGAGACAGAGAGAAAGATGAGGGGAGAGACCAGGACACAGCACCACACGCAGTCTATTCTGTCTCTTGTGCTTTTAAATGACTCCTGAGAGAGAAAGAGAGAGAGAGAAATATGAGGGGAGAGACCAGGACACAGCACCACACGCAGTCTATCCTGTCTCTTGTGCTTTTAAATGACTCCTGAGAGAGAAAGAGACAGAGAGAAATATGAGGGGAGAGACCAGGACACAGCACCACACGCAGTCTATTCTGTCTCTTGTGCTTTTAAATGACTCCTGAGAGAGAAAGAGAGAGAGAGAAATATGAGGGGAGGGACCAGGACACAGCACCACATGCAGTCTAGTCTGTCTCTTGTGCTTTTAAATGACTCCTGAGAGAGAGATAGAGAGAGAGAAATATGAGGGGAGAGACCAGGACACAGCACCACATGCAGTCTATCCTGTCTCTTGTGCTTTTAAATGACTCCTGAGAGAGAGAGATAGAGAGAGAGAAATATGAGGGGAGGGACCAGGACACAGCACCACATGCAGTCTATCCTGTCTCTTGTGCTTTTAAATGACTCCTGAGAGAGAGAGATAGAGAGAGAGAAATATGAGGGGAGGGACCAGGACACAGCACCACATGCAGTCTAGTCTGTCTCTTGTGCTTTTAAATGACTCCTGAGAGAGAGAGATAGAGAGAGAAAGATGAGGGGAGAGACCAGGACACAGCACCACATGCAGTCTATCCTGTCGCTTGTGCTTTTAAATGACTCCTGAGAGAGAGAGAGATAGAGAGAGAGAAATATGAGGGGAGGGACCAGGACACAGCACCACATGCAGTCTATCCTGTCTCTTGTGCTTTTAAATGACTCCTGAGAGAGAGAGAGATAGAGAGAGAGAAATATGAGGGGAGGGACCAGGACACAGCACCACATGCAGTCTATCCTGTCTCTTGTGCTTTTAAATGACACCTGAGAGAGAGAGAGATAGAGAGAGAGAGAAATATGAGGGGAGGGACCAGGACACAGCACCACACGCAGTCTATCCTGTCTCTTGTGCTTTTAAATGACTCCTGAGAGAGAGAGAGATAGAGAGAGAGAAATATGAGGGGAGGGACCAGGACACAGCACCACATGCAGTCTATCCTGTCTCTTGTGCTTTTAAATGACTCCTGAGAGAGAGAGAGAGATAGAGAGAGAGAAATATGAGGGGAGGGACCAGGACACAGCACCACATGCAGTCTATCCTGTCTCTTGTGCTTTTAAATGACTCCTGAGAGAGAGAGAGATAGAGAGAGAGAAATATGAGGGGAGGGACCAGGACACAGCACCACATGCAGTCTATCCTGTCTCTTGTGCTTTTAAATGACTCCTGAGAGAGAGAGATAGAGAGAGAGAAATATGAGGGTAGGGACCAGGACACAGCACCACATGCAGTCTATCCTGTCTCTTGTGCTTTTAAATGACTCCTGAGAGAGAGAGATAGAGAGAGAGAAATATGCGGGGAGGGACCAGGACACAGCACCACATGCAGTCTATCCTGTCTCTTGTGCTTTTAAATGACTCCTGAGAGAGAGAGAGATAGAGAGAGAGAAATATGAGGGGAGGGACCAGGACACAGCACCACACGCAGTCTATCCTGTCTCTTGTGCTTTTAAATGACTCCTGAGAGAGAGAGAGAGATAGAGAGAGAGAAATATGATGGGAGGGACCAGGACACAGCACCACATGCAGTCTATCCTGTCTCTTGTGCTTTTAAATGACTCCTGAGAGAGAGAGATAGAGAGAGAGAAATATGAGGGGAGGGACCAGGACACAGCACCACACGCAGTCTATCCTGTCTCTTGTGCTTTTAAATGACTCCTGAGAGAGAGAGAGATAGAGAGAGAGAAATATGAGGGGAGGGACCAGGACACAGCACCACACGCAGTCTATCCTGTCTCTTGTGCTTTTAAATGACTCCTGAGAGAGAGAGAGAGAAATATGAGGGGAGGGACCAGGACACAGCACCACATGCAGTCTATCCTGTCTCTTGTGCTTTTAAATGACTCCTGAGAGAGAGAGAGAGAGAAATATGAGGGGAGAGACTAGGACACAGCACCACACGCAGTCTATTCTGTCTCTTGTGCTTTTAAATGACTCCTGAGAGAGATAGAGAGAGAGAAATATGACGGGAGAGACCAGGACACAGCACCACATGCAGTCTAGTCTGTGGCTTGTGCTTTTAAATGACTCCTGAGAGAGAGAGAAATATGAGGGGAGAGACCAGGACACAGCACCACATGCAGTCTAGTCTGTGTCTTGTGCTTTTAAATGACTCCTGAGAGAGATAGAGAGAGAGAAATATGACGGGAGAGACCAGGACACAGCACCACACGCAGTCTATTCTGTCTCTTGTGCTTTTAAATGACTCCTGAGAGAGATAGAGAGAGAGAAATATGACGGGAGAGACCAGGACACAGCACCACATGCAGTCTAGTCTGTGTCTTGTGCTTTTAAATGACTCCTGAGAGAGAGAGAAATATGACGGGAGAGACCAGGACACAGCACCACATGCAGTCTAGTCTGTGTCTTGTGCTTTTAAATGACCCCTGAGAGAGATAGAGAGAGAGAAATATGACGGGAGAGACCAGGACACAGCACCACACGCAGTCTATTCTGTCTCTTGTGCTTTTAAATGACTCCTGAGAGAGATAGAGAGAGAGAAATATGACGGGAGAGACCAGGACACAGCACCACATGCAGTCTAGTCTGTGTCTTGTGCTTTTAAATGACTCCTGAGAGAGAGAGAGATAGAGAGAGAGAAATATGAGGGGAGGGACCAGGACACAGCACCACATGCAGTCTATTCTGTCTCTTGTGCTTTTAAATGACTCCTGAGAGAGATAGAGAGAGAGAAATATGACGGGAGAGACCAGGACACAGCACCACATGCAGTCTATTCTGTCTCTTGTGCTTTTAAATGACTCCTGAGAGAGATAGAGAGAGAGAAATATGACGGGAGAGACCAGGACACAGCACCACATGCAGTCTATTCTGTCTCTTGTGCTTTTAAATGACTCCTGAGAGAGAAAGAGAGAGAGAGAGATGACGGGAGAGACCAGGACACAGCACCACATGCAGTCTAGTCTGTGTCTTGTGCTTTTAAATGACTCCTGAGAGAGATAGAGAGAGAGAAATATGACGGGAGAGACCAGGACACAGCACCACATGCAGTCTATTCTGTCTCTTGTGCTTTTAAATGACTCCTGAGAGAGATAGAGAGAGAGAAATATGACGGGAGAGACCAGGACACAGCACCACATGCAGTCTATTCTGTCTCTTGTGCTTTTAAATGACTCCTGAGAGAGATAGAGAGAGAGAAATATGACGGGAGAGACCAGGACACAGCGCCACATGCAATCTATTCTGTCTCTTGTGCTTTTAAATGACTCCTGAGAGAGAAAGAGAGAAAGAGAAAGATGAGGGGAGAGACCAGGACACAGCACCACACGCAGTCTATTCTGTCTCTTGTGCTTTTAAATGACTCCTGAGAGAGAAAGAGAGAGAGAGAAATATGAGGGGAGAGACCAGGACACAGCACCACACGCAGTCTATCCTGTCTCTTGTGCTTTTAAATGACTCCTGAGAGAGAAAGAGAGAGAGAGAAATATGAGGGGAGAGACCAGGACACAGCACCACACGCAGTCTATTCTGTCTCTTGTGCTTTTAAATGACTCCTGAGAGAGAAAGAGAGAGAGAGAAATATGAGGGGAGAGACCAGGACACAGCACCACACGCAGTCTATTCTGTCTCTTGTGCTTTTAAATGACTCCTGAGAGAGAAAGAGAGAGAGAGAAATATGAGGGGAGAGACCAGGACACAGCACCACACGCAGTCTATTCTGTCTCTTGTGCTTTTAAATGACTCCTGAGAGAGAAAGAGAGAGAGAGAAATATGAGGGGAGAGACCAGGACACAGCACCACACGCAGTCTATTCTGTCTCTTGTGCTTTTAAATGACTCCTGAGACAGAGAGAAAGATGAGGGGAGAGACCAGGACACAGCACCACACGCAGTCTATTCTGTCTCTTGTGCTTTTAAATGACTCCTGAGAGAGAAAGAGAGAGAGAAATATGAGGGGAGAGACCAGGACACAGCACCACACGCAGTCTATCCTGTCTCTTGTGCTTTTAAATGACTCCTGAGAGAGAAAGAGACAGAGAGAAATATGAGGGGAGAGACCAAAACACAGCACCACACGCAGTCTATTCTGTCTCTTGTGCTTTTAAATGACTCCTGAGAGAGAAAGAGAGAGAGAGAAATATGAGGGGAGAGACCAGGACACAGCACCACACGCAGTCTATCTTGTCTCTTGTGCTTTTAAATGACTCCTGAGAGAGAAAGAGACAGAGAGAAATATGAGGGGAGAGACCAGGACACAGCACCACACGCAGTCTATTCTGTCTCTTGTGCTTTTAAATGACTCCTGAGAGAGAAAGAGAGAGAGAGAAATATGAGGGGAGAGACCAGGACACAGCACCACACGCAGACTATTCTGTCTCTTGTGCTTTTAAATGACTCCTGAGAGAGAAAGAGAGAGAGAGAAATATGAGGGGAGAGACCAGGACACAGCACCACACGCAGTCTATTCTGTCTCTTGTGCTTTTAAATGACTCCTGAGACAGAGAGAAAGATGAGGGGAGAGACCAGGACACAGCACCACATGCAGTCTATTCTGTCTCTTGTGCTTTTAAATGACTCCTGAGACAGAGAGAAAGATGAGGGGAGAGACCAGGACACAGCACCACACGCAGTCTATTCTGTCTCTTGTGCTTTTAAATGACTCCTGAGAGAGAGAGAAAGATGAGGGGAGAGACCAGGACACAGCACCACATGCAGTCTAGTCTGTCTCTTGTGCTTTTAAATGACTCCTGAGACAGAGAGAAAGAGAGAGAGAGAAAGATGAGGGGAGGGACCAGGACACAGCACCACATGCAGTCTTTTCTGTCTCTTGTGCATCTAAATGACTCCTGAGAGAGAGAGAGAGAGAGAGAGAGAGAAAGATGAGGGGAGAGACCAGGGCACAGCACCACACGCAGTCTATTCTGTCTCTTGTGCCTCTAAATGACTCCTGAGAGAGAGAGAGAGAGAGAGAGAGAGAGAGAGAAAGATGAGGGGAGAGACCAGGACACAGCACCACATGCAGTCTATTCTGTCTCTTGTGCATCTAAATGACTCCTGAGAGAGAGAGAGAGAGAGAGAGAGAGAAAGATGAGCGGAGAGACCAGGGCACAGCACCACACGCAGTCTATTCTGTCTCTTGTGCCTCTAAATGACTCCTGAGAGAGAGAGAGAGCAACATGAGGGGAGAGACCAGGACACAGCACCAACGCAGTCTATTCTGTCTCTTGCGCTTCTAAATGCTTCCTGAGAGAGAGAGAGAGAGAGAGATGAGGGGAGAGACCAGGACACAGCACCACACGCAGTCTATCCTGTCTCTTGTGCTTCTAAATGACTCCTAAGAGAGAGAGAGAGAGATGAGGGGAGAGACCAGGACAAAGCACCACACGCAGTCTATCCTGTCTCTTGTGCTTCTAAATGAATCCTGAGAGAGAGAGAGAGAGATGAGGGGAGAGACCAGGACACAGTACCACACGCAGTCTATCCTGTGTCTTGTGCTTCTAAATGACTCCTGAGAGAGAGAGAGAGAGATGAGGGGAGAGACCAGGACACAGCACCACACGCAGTCTATCCTGTCTCTTGTGCTGCTAAATGACTACTGAGAGAGAGAGAGAGATGAGGGGAGAGACCAGGACACAGCACCACACGAAGTCTATCCTGTCTCTTGTGCCTCTAAATGACTCCTGAGAGAGAGAGAGAGAGAGAGATGAGGGGAGAGACCAGGACACAGCACCACACGCAGTCTATCCTGTCTCTTGTGCTTCTAAATGAATCTTGAGAGAGAGAGAGAGAGAAAGAAGAAAGGAGAGACCAGGACACAGCACCACACGCAGTCTACCCTGTCTGTTGTGCTTCTAAATGACTCCTGCGAGAGAGAGAGAGAGAGACAGAGAGAGAGAGAAAGATGAGGGGAGAGACCAGGACACAGCACCACAGGCAGTCTATCCTGTCTCTTGTGCTTCTAAATGACTCCTGAGAGAGAGAGAGAGAGCGAGAAAGATGAGGGGAGAGACCAGGACACAGCACCACACGCAGTCTGCCCTGTCTCTTGTGCTTCTAAATGACTCCTGAGAGAGAGAGAGAGAAAAAGATGAGGGGAGAGACCAGGACACTGCACCACACGCAGTCTATTGTGTCTCTTTTTCCTCTAAATGACTCCTGAGAGAGAGAGAGACAGAGAGAGAGAGAAAGAAGAGGGGAGAGACCAGGACACAGCACCACACGCAGTCTATCCTGTCTCTTGCGCTTCTAAATAACTCCTGCGAGAGAGAGAGAGAGAGAGAGAGAGAGAAAGATGAGCGGAGAGACCAGGACGCAGCACCACACGCAGTCTATCTTGTCTCTTGTACTTCTAAATGACTACTAAGAGAGACAGAGAGAGAGAGAGAGAGAAAGATGAGGGGAGAGACCAGGACGCAGCACCACACGCAGTCTATCCTGTCTCTTGTGCTTCTAAATGACTCCTGAGAGAGAGAGAGAGAGAGAGACAGAGAGAGAGAAAGATGAGGGGAGAGACCAGGACACAGCACCACACGCAGTCTATCCTGTCTCTTGTGCTTCTAAATGACTCCTAAGAGAGAGAGAGAGAGATGAGAGGAGAGACCAGGACAAAGCACCACACGCAGTCTATCCTGTCTCTTGTGCTTCTAAATGAATCCTGAGAGAGAGAGAGAGATGAGGGGAGAGACCAGGACACAGTACCACACGCAGTCTATCCTGTGTCTTGTGCTTCTAAATGACTCCTGAGAGAGAGAGAGAGAGAGAGATGAGGGGAGAGACCAGGACACAGCACCACACGCAGTCTATCCTGTCTCTTGTGCTGCTAAATGACTACTGAGAGAGAGAGAGAGAGATGAGGGGAGAGACGAGGACACAGCACCACACGAAGTCTATCCTGTCTCTTGTGCTTCTAAATGACTCCTGAGAGAGAGAGAGAGAGAGATGAGGGGAGAGACCAGGACACAGCACCACACGATGTCTATCCTGTCTCTTGTGCTTCTAAATGAATCCTGAGAGAGAGAGAGAGAGAGAAAGAAGAAAGGAGAGACCAGGACACAGCACCACACGCAGTCTACCCTGTCTGTTGTGCTTCTAAATGACTCCTGCGAGAGAGAGAGAGAGAGACAGAGAGAGAGAGAAAGATGAGGGGAGAGACCAGGACACAGCACCACAGGCAGTCTATCCTGTCTCTTGTGCTTCTAAATGACTCCTGAGAGAGAGAGAGAGAGAGAGCGAGAAAGATGAGGGGAGAGACCAGGACACAGCACCACACGCAGTCTGCCCTGTCTCTTGTGCTTCTAAATGACTCCTGAGAGAGAGAGAGAAAAAGATGAGGGGAGAGACCAGGACACTGCACCACACGCAGTCTATTGTGTCTCTTTTTCTTCTAAATGACTCCTGAGAGAGAGAGAGAGACAGAGAGAGAGAGAAAGAAGAGGGGAGAGACCAGGACACAGCACCACACGCAGTCTATCCTGTCTCTTGCGCTTCTAAATAACTCCTGCGAGAGAGAGAGAGACAGAGAGAGAGAGAGAAAGATGAGCGGAGAGACCAGGACGCAGCACCACACGCAGTCTATCTTGTCTCTTGTACTTCTAAATGACTACTAAGAGAGACAGAGAGAGAGAGAGAGAAAGATGAGGGGAGAGACCAGAACGCAGCACCACACGCAGTCTATCCTGTCTCTTGTGCTTCTAAATGACTCCTGAGAGAGAGAGAGAGAGAGACAGAGAGAGAGAAAGATGAGGGGAGAGACCAGGACACAGCACCACACGCAGTCTATCTTGTCTCTTGTACTTCTAAATGAATACTAAGAGAGACAGAGAGAGAGAGAGAGATGAGGTGAGAGACCAGGACACAGCACCACATGCAGTCTATTCTGTGTCTTGTGCTTCTAAATGACTCCTGAGAGAGAGAGAGAGAGAAAGATGAGGGGAGAGACCAGGACACAGCACCACATGCAGTCTAGTCTGTCTCTTGTGCTTCTAAATGACTCCTGAGAGATAGAGAGAAAAAGATGAGGGGAGAGACCAGGACACAGCACCACATGCAGTCTAGTCTGTCTCTTGTGCTTCTAAATGACTCCTGAGAGATAGAGAGAAAAAGATGAGGGGAGAGACCAGGACACAGCACCACATGCAGTCTAGTCTGTCTCTTGTGCTTCTAAATGACTCCTGAGAGAGATAGAGAGAGAGAAATATGACGGGAGAGACCAGGACACAGCACCACATGCAGTCTATTCTGTCTCTTGTGCTTTTAAATGACTCCTGAGAGAGAAAGAGAGAAAGAGAAAGATGAGGGGAGAGACCAGGACACAGCACCACACGCAGTCTATTCTGTCTCTTGTGCTTTTAAATGACTCCTGAGAGAGAAAGAGAGAGAGAGAAATATGAGGGGAGAGACCAGGACACAGCACCACACGCAGTCTATTCTGTCTCTTGTGCTTTTAAATGACTCCTGAGAGAGAAAGAGAGAGAGAGAAATATGAGGGGAGAGACCAGGACACAGCACCACACGCAGTCTATTCTGTCTCTTGTGCTTTTAAATGACTCCTGAGAGAGAAAGAGAGAGAGAGAAATATGAGGGGAGAGACCAGGACACAGCACCACACGCAGTCTATTCTGTCTCTTGTGCTTTTAAATGACTCCTGAGAGAGAAAGAGAGAGAGAGAAATATGAGGGGAGAGACCAGGACACAGCACCACACGCAGTCTATTCTGTCTCTTGTGCTTTTAAATGACTCCTGAGAGAGAAAGAGAGAGAGAGAAATATGAGGGGAGAGACCAGGACACAGCACCACACGCAGTCTATTCTGTCTCTTGTGCTTTTAAATGACTCCTGAGACAGAGAGAAAGATGAGGGGAGAGACCAGGACACAGCACCACACGCAGTCTATTCTGTCTCTTGTGCTTCTAAATGACTCCTGAGAGAGAAAGAGAGAGAGAGAAATATGAGGGGAGAGACCAGGACACAGCACCACACGCAGTCTATCTTGTCTCTTGTGCTTTTAAATGACTCCTGAGAGAGAAAGAGACAGAGAGAAATATGAGGGGAGAGACCAGGACACAGCACCACACGCAGTCTATTCTGTCTCTTGTGCTTTTAAATGACTCCTGAGAGAGAAAGAGAGAGAGAGAAATATGAGGGGAGAGACCAGGACACAGCACCACACGCAGACTATTCTGTCTCTTGTGCTTTTAAATGACTCCTGAGAGAGAAAGAGAGAGAGAGAAATATGAGGGGAGAGACCAGGACACAGCACCACACGCAGTCTATTCTGTCTCTTGTGCTTTTAAATGACTCCTGAGACAGAGAGAAAGATGAGGGGAGAGACCAGGACACAGCACCACATGCAGTCTATTCTGTCTCTTGTGCTTTTAAATGACTCCTGAGACAGAGAGAAAGATGAGGGGAGAGACCAGGACACAGCACCACACGCAGTCTATTCTGTCTCTTGTGCTTTTAAATGACTCCTGAGAGAGAGAGAAAGATGAGGGGAGAGACCAGGACACAGCACCACATGCAGTCTAGTCTGTCTCTTGTGCTTTTAAATGACTCCTGAGACAGAGAGAAAGAGAGAGAGAGAAAGATGAGGGGAGGGACCAGGACACAGCACCACATGCAGTCTTTTCTGTCTCTTGTGCATCTAAATGACTCCTGAGAGAGAGAGAGAGAGAGAGAGAGAGAAAGATGAGGGGAGAGACCAGGGCACAGCACCACACGCAGTCTATTCTGTCTCTTGTGCCTCTAAATGACTCCTGAGAGAGAGAGAGAGAGAGAGAGAGAGAGAGAGAGAGAGAAAGATGAGGGGAGAGACCAGGACACAGCACCACATGCAGTCTATTCTGTCTCTTGTGCATCTAAATGACTCCTGAGAGAGAGAGAGAGAGAGAGAGAGAGAGAAAGATGAGCGGAGAGACCAGGGCACAGCACCACACGCAGTCTATTCTGTCTCTTGTGCCTCTAAATGACTCCTGAGAGAGAGAGAGAGCAACATGAGGGGAGAGACCAGGACACAGCACCAACGCAGTCTATTCTGTCTCTTGCGCTTCTAAATGCTTCCTGAGAGAGAGAGAGAGAGAGATGAGGGGAGAGACCAGGACACAGCACCACACGCAGTCTATCCTGTCTCTTGTGCTTCTAAATGACTCCTAAGAGAGAGAGAGAGAGATGAGGGGAGAGACCAGGACAAAGCACCACACGCAGTCTATCCTGTCTCTTGTGCTTCTAAATGAATCCTGAGAGAGAGAGAGAGAGATGAGGGGAGAGACCAGGACACAGTACCACACGCAGTCTATCCTGTGTCTTGTGCTTCTAAATGACTCCTGAGAGAGAGAGAGAGAGATGAGGGGAGAGACCAGGACACAGCACCACACGCAGTCTATCCTGTCTCTTGTGCTGCTAAATGACTACTGAGAGAGAGAGAGAGATGAGGGGAGAGACCAGGACACAGCACCACACGAAGTCTATCCTGTCTCTTGTGCCTCTAAATGACTCCTGAGAGAGAGAGAGAGAGAGAGATGAGGGGAGAGACCAGGACACAGCACCACACGCAGTCTATCCTGTCTCTTGTGCTTCTAAATGAATCTTGAGAGAGAGAGAGAGAGAAAGAAGAAAGGAGAGACCAGGACACAGCACCACACGCAGTCTACCCTGTCTGTTGTGCTTCTAAATGACTCCTGCGAGAGAGAGAGAGAGAGACAGAGAGAGAGAGAAAGATGAGGGGAGAGACCAGGACACAGCACCACAGGCAGTCTATCCTGTCTCTTGTGCTTCTAAATGACTCCTGAGAGAGAGAGAGAGAGCGAGAAAGATGAGGGGAGAGACCAGGACACAGCACCACACGCAGTCTGCCCTGTCTCTTGTGCTTCTAAATGACTCCTGAGAGAGAGAGAGAGAAAAAGATGAGGGGAGAGACCAGGACACTGCACCACACGCAGTCTATTGTGTCTCTTTTTCCTCTAAATGACTCCTGAGAGAGAGAGAGACAGAGAGAGAGAGAAAGAAGAGGGGAGAGACCAGGACACAGCACCACACGCAGTCTATCCTGTCTCTTGCGCTTCTAAATAACTCCTGCGAGAGAGAGAGAGAGAGAGAGAGAGAGAGAAAGATGAGCGGAGAGACCAGGACGCAGCACCACACGCAGTCTATCTTGTCTCTTGTACTTCTAAATGACTACTAAGAGAGACAGAGAGAGAGAGAGAGAGAAAGATGAGGGGAGAGACCAGGACGCAGCACCACACGCAGTCTATCCTGTCTCTTGTGCTTCTAAATGACTCCTGAGAGAGAGAGAGAGAGAGACAGAGAGAGAGAAAGATGAGGGGAGAGACCAGGACACAGCACCACACGCAGTCTATCCTGTCTCTTGTGCTTCTAAATGACTCCTAAGAGAGAGAGAGAGAGATGAGAGGAGAGACCAGGACAAAGCACCACACGCAGTCTATCCTGTCTCTTGTGCTTCTAAATGAATCCTGAGAGAGAGAGAGAGATGAGGGGAGAGACCAGGACACAGTACCACACGCAGTCTATCCTGTGTCTTGTGCTTCTAAATGACTCCTGAGAGAGAGAGAGAGAGAGAGATGAGGGGAGAGACCAGGACACAGCACCACACGCAGTCTATCCTGTCTCTTGTGCTGCTAAATGACTACTGAGAGAGAGAGAGAGAGAGATGAGGGGAGAGACGAGGACACAGCACCACACGAAGTCTATCCTGTCTCTTGTGCTTCTAAATGACTCCTGAGAGAGAGAGAGAGAGAGATGAGGGGAGAGACCAGGACACAGCACCACACGATGTCTATCCTGTCTCTTGTGCTTCTAAATGAATCCTGAGAGAGAGAGAGAGAGAGAAAGAAGAAAGGAGAGACCAGGACACAGCACCACACGCAGTCTACCCTGTCTGTTGTGCTTCTAAATGACTCCTGCGAGAGAGAGAGAGAGAGACAGAGAGAGAGAGAAAGATGAGGGGAGAGACCAGGACACAGCACCACAGGCAGTCTATCCTGTCTCTTGTGCTTCTAAATGACTCCTGAGAGAGAGAGAGAGAGAGAGCGAGAAAGATGAGGGGAGAGACCAGGACACAGCACCACACGCAGTCTGCCCTGTCTCTTGTGCTTCTAAATGACTCCTGAGAGAGAGAGAGAAAAAGATGAGGGGAGAGACCAGGACACTGCACCACACGCAGTCTATTGTGTCTCTTTTTCTTCTAAATGACTCCTGAGAGAGAGAGAGAGACAGAGAGAGAGAGAAAGAAGAGGGGAGAGACCAGGACACAGCACCACACGCAGTCTATCCTGTCTCTTGCGCTTCTAAATAACTCCTGCGAGAGAGAGAGAGACAGAGAGAGAGAGAGAAAGATGAGCGGAGAGACCAGGACGCAGCACCACACGCAGTCTATCTTGTCTCTTGTACTTCTAAATGACTACTAAGAGAGACAGAGAGAGAGAGAGAGAAAGATGAGGGGAGAGACCAGAACGCAGCACCACACGCAGTCTATCCTGTCTCTTGTGCTTCTAAATGACTCCTGAGAGAGAGAGAGAGAGAGACAGAGAGAGAGAAAGATGAGGGGAGAGACCAGGACACAGCACCACACGCAGTCTATCTTGTCTCTTGTACTTCTAAATGAATACTAAGAGAGACAGAGAGAGAGAGAGAGATGAGGTGAGAGACCAGGACACAGCACCACATGCAGTCTATTCTGTGTCTTGTGCTTCTAAATGACTCCTGAGAGAGAGAGAGAGAGAAAGATGAGGGGAGAGACCAGGACACAGCACCACATGCAGTCTAGTCTGTCTCTTGTGCTTCTAAATGACTCCTGAGAGATAGAGAGAAAAAGATGAGGGGAGAGACCAGGACACAGCACCACATGCAGTCTAGTCTGTCTCTTGTGCTTCTAAATGACTCCTGAGAGATAGAGAGAAAAAGATGAGGGGAGAGACCAGGACACAGCACCACATGCAGTCTAGTCTGTCTCTTGTGCTTCTAAATGACTCCTGAGAGAGATAGAGAGAGAGAAATATGACGGGAGAGACCAGGACACAGCACCACATGCAGTCTATTCTGTCTCTTGTGCTTTTAAATGACTCCTGAGAGAGAAAGAGAGAAAGAGAAAGATGAGGGGAGAGACCAGGACACAGCACCACACGCAGTCTATTCTGTCTCTTGTGCTTTTAAATGACTCCTGAGAGAGAAAGAGAGAGAGAGAAATATGAGGGGAGAGACCAGGACACAGCACCACACGCAGTCTATTCTGTCTCTTGTGCTTTTAAATGACTCCTGAGAGAGAAAGAGAGAGAGAGAAATATGAGGGGAGAGACCAGGACACAGCACCACACGCAGTCTATTCTGTCTCTTGTGCTTTTAAATGACTCCTGAGAGAGAAAGAGAGAGAGAGAAATATGAGGGGAGAGACCAGGACACAGCACCACACGCAGTCTATTCTGTCTCTTGTGCTTTTAAATGACTCCTGAGAGAGAAAGAGAGAGAGAGAAATATGAGGGGAGAGACCAGGACACAGCACCACACGCAGTCTATTCTGTCTCTTGTGCTTTTAAATGACTCCTGAGAGAGAAAGAGAGAGAGAGAAATATGAGGGGAGAGACCAGGACACAGCACCACACGCAGTCTATTCTGTCTCTTGTGCTTTTAAATGACTCCTGAGACAGAGAGAAAGATGAGGGGAGAGACCAGGACACAGCACCACACGCAGTCTATTCTGTCTCTTGTGCTTCTAAATGACTCCTGAGAGAGAAAGAGAGAGAGAGAAATATGAGGGGAGAGACCAGGACACAGCACCACACGCAGTCTATCCTGTCTCTTGTGCTTTTAAATGACTCCTGAGAGAGAAAGAGACAGAGAGAAATATGAGGGGAGAGACCAGGACACAGCACCACACGCAGTCTATTCTGTCTCTTGTGCTTTTAAATGACTCCTGAGAGAGAAAGAGAGAGAGAGAAATATGAGGGGAGGGACCAGGACACAGCACCACATGCAGTCTAGTCTGTCTCTTGTGCTTTTAAATGACTCCTGAGAGAGAGATATAGAGAGAGAAATATGAGGGGAGAGACCAGGACACAGCACCACATGCAGTCTATCCTGTCTCTTGTGCTTTTAAATGACTCCTGAGAGAGAGAGATAGAGAGAGAGAAATATGAGGGGAGGGACCAGGACACAGCACCACATGCAGTCTATCCTGTCTCTTGTGCTTTTAAATGACTCCTGAGAGAGAGAGATAGAGAGAGAGAAATATGAGGGGAGGGACCAGGACACAGCACCACATGCAGTCTAGTCTGTCTCTTGTGCTTTTAAATGACTCCTGAGAGAGAGAGATAGAGAGAGAAAGATGAGGGGAGAGACCAGGACACAGCACCACATGCAGTCTATCCTGTCGCTTGTGCTTTTAAATGACTCCTGAGAGAGAGAGAGATAGAGAGAGAGAAATATGAGGGGAGGGACCAGGACACAGCACCACATGCAGTCTATCCTGTCTCTTGTGCTTTTAAATGACTCCTGAGAGAGAGAGAGATAGAGAGAGAGAAATATGAGGGGAGGGACCAGGACACAGCACCACATGCAGTCTATCCTGTCTCTTGTGCTTTTAAATGACACCTGAGAGAGAGAGAGATAGAGAGAGAGAGAAATATGAGGGGAGGGACCAGGACACAGCACCACACGCAGTCTATCCTGTCTCTTGTGCTTTTAAATGACTCCTGAGAGAGAGAGAGATAGAGAGAGAGAAATATGAGGGGAGGGACCAGGACACAGCACCACATGCAGTCTATCCTGTCTCTTGTGCTTTTAAATGACTCCTGAGAGAGAGAGAGAGATAGAGAGAGAGAAATATGAGGGGAGGGACCAGGACACAGCACCACATGCAGTCTATCCTGTCTCTTGTGCTTTTAAATGACTCCTGAGAGAGAGAGAGATAGAGAGAGAGAAATATGAGGGGAGGGACCAAGACACAGCACCACATGCAGTCTAGTCTGTGGCTTGTGCTTTTAAATGACTCCTGAGAGAGAGAGATAGAGAGAGAGAAATATGAGGGTAGGGACCAGGACACAGCACCACATGCAGTCTATCCTGTCTCTTGTGCTTTTAAATGACTCCTGAGAGAGAGAGATAGAGAGAGAGAAATATGCGGGGAGGGACCAGGACACAGCACCACATGCAGTCTATCCTGTCTCTTGTGCTTTTAAATGACTCCTGAGAGAGAGAGAGATAGAGAGAGAGAAATATGAGGGGAGGGACCAGGACACAGCACCACACGCAGTCTATCCTGTCTCTTGTGCTTTTAAATGACTCCTGAGAGAGAGAGAGAGAGATAGAGAGAGAGAAATATGAGGGGAGGGACCAGGACACAGCACCACATGCAGTCTATCCTGTCTCTTGTGCTTTTAAATGACTCCTGAGAGAGAGAGATAGAGAGAGAGAAATATGAGGGGAGGGACCAGGACACAGCACCACACGCAGTCTATCCTGTCTCTTGTGCTTTTAAATGACTCCTGAGAGAGAGAGAGATAGAGAGAGAGAAATATGAGGGGAGGGACCAGGACACAGCACCACACGCAGTCTATCCTGTCTCTTGTGCTTTTAAATGACTCCTGAGAGAGAGAGAGAGAGAGAAATATGAGGGGAGGGACCAGGACACAGCACCACATGCAGTCTATCCTGTCTCTTGTGCTTTTAAATGACTCCTGAGAGAGAGAGAGAGAGAGAGAAATATGAGGGGAGAGACTAGGACACAGCACCACACGCAGTCTATTCTGTCTCTTGTGCTTTTAAATGACTCCTGAGAGAGATAGAGAGAGAGAAATATGACGGGAGAGACCAGGACACAGCACCACATGCAGTCTAGTCTGTGGCTTGTGCTTTTAAATGACTCCTGAGAGAGAGAGAAATATGAGGGGAGAGACCAGGACACAGCACCACATGCAGTCTAGTCTGTGTCTTGTGCTTTTAAATGACTCCTGAGAGAGATAGAGAGAGAGAAATATGACGGGAGAGACCAGGACACAGCACCACACGCAGTCTATTCTGTCTCTTGTGCTTTTAAATGACTCCTGAGAGAGATAGAGAGAGAGAAATATGACGGGAGAGACCAGGACACAGCACCACATGCAGTCTAGTCTGTGTCTTGTGCTTTTAAATGACTCCTGAGAGAGAGAAATATGACGGGAGAGACCAGGACACAGCACCACATGCAGTCTAGTCTGTGTCTTGTGCTTTTAAATGACCCCTGAGAGAGATAGAGAGAGAGAAATATGACGGGAGAGACCAGGACACAGCACCACACGCAGTCTATTCTGTCTCTTGTGCTTTTAAATGACTCCTGAGAGAGATAGAGAGAGAGAAATATGACGGGAGAGACCAGGACACAGCACCACATGCAGTCTAGTCTGTGTCTTGTGCTTTTAAATGACTCCTGAGAGAGAGAGAGATAGAGAGAGAGAAATATGAGGGGAGGGACCAGGACACAGCACCACATGCAGTCTATTCTGTCTCTTGTGCTTTTAAATGACTCCTGAGAGAGATAGAGAGAGAGAAATATGACGGGAGAGACCAGGACACAGCACCACATGCAGTCTATTCTGTCTCTTGTGCTTTTAAATGACTCCTGAGAGAGATAGAGAGAGAGAAATATGACGGGAGAGACCAGGACACAGCACCACATGCAGTCTATTCTGTCTCTTGTGCTTTTAAATGACTCCTGAGAGAGAAAGAGAGAGAGAGAGATGACGGGAGAGACCAGGACACAGCACCACATGCAGTCTAGTCTGTGTCTTGTGCTTTTAAATGACTCCTGAGAGAGATAGAGAGAGAGAAATATGACGGGAGAGACCAGGACACAGCACCACATGCAGTCTATTCTGTCTCTTGTGCTTTTAAATGACTCCTGAGAGAGATAGAGAGAGAGAAATATGACGGGAGAGACCAGGACACAGCACCACATGCAGTCTATTCTGTCTCTTGTGCTTTTAAATGACTCCTGAGAGAGATAGAGAGAGAGAAATATGACGGGAGAGACCAGGACACAGCGCCACATGCAATCTATTCTGTCTCTTGTGCTTTTAAATGACTCCTGAGAGAGAAAGAGAGAAAGAGAAAGATGAGGGGAGAGACCAGGACACAGCACCACACGCAGTCTATTCTGTCTCTTGTGCTTTTAAATGACTCCTGAGAGAGAAAGAGAGAGAGAGAAATATGAGGGGAGAGACCAGGACACAGCACCACACGCAGTCTATCCTGTCTCTTGTGCTTTTAAATGACTCCTGAGAGAGAAAGAGAGAGAGAGAAATATGAGGGGAGAGACCAGGACACAGCACCACACGCAGTCTATTCTGTCTCTTGTGCTTTTAAATGACTCCTGAGAGAGAAAGAGAGAGAGAGAAATATGAGGGGAGAGACCAGGACACAGCACCACACGCAGTCTATTCTGTCTCTTGTGCTTTTAAATGACTCCTGAGAGAGAAAGAGAGAGAGAGAAATATGAGGGGAGAGACCAGGACACAGCACCACACGCAGTCTATTCTGTCTCTTGTGCTTTTAAATGACTCCTGAGAGAGAAAGAGAGAGAGAGAAATATGAGGGGAGAGACCAGGACACAGCACCACACGCAGTCTATTCTGTCTCTTGTGCTTTTAAATGACTCCTGAGACAGAGAGAAAGATGAGGGGAGAGACCAGGACACAGCACCACACGCAGTCTATTCTGTCTCTTGTGCTTTTAAATGACTCCTGAGAGAGAAAGAGAGAGAGAAATATGAGGGGAGAGACCAGGACACAGCACCACACGCAGTCTATCCTGTCTCTTGTGCTTTTAAATGACTCCTGAGAGAGAAAGAGACAGAGAGAAATATGAGGGGAGAGACCAAAACACAGCACCACACGCAGTCTATTCTGTCTCTTGTGCTTTTAAATGACTCCTGAGAGAGAAAGAGACAGAGAGAAATATGAGGGGAGAGACCAGGACACAGCACCACACGCAGTCTATCTTGTCTCTTGTGCTTTTAAATGACTCCTGAGAGAGAAAGAGACAGAGAGAAATATGAGGGGAGAGACCAGGACACAGCACCACACGCAGTCTATTCTGTCTCTTGTGCTTTTAAATGACTCCTGAGAGAGAAAGAGAGAGAGAGAAATATGAGGGGAGAGACCAGGACACAGCACCACACGCAGACTATTCTGTCTCTTGTGCTTTTAAATGACTCCTGAGAGAGAAAGAGAGAGAGAGAAATATGAGGGGAGAGACCAGGACACAGCACCACACGCAGTCTATTCTGTCTCTTGTGCTTTTAAATGACTCCTGAGACAGAGAGAAAGATGAGGGGAGAGACCAGGACACAGCACCACATGCAGTCTATTCTGTCTCTTGTGCTTTTAAATGACTCCTGAGACAGAGAGAAAGATGAGGGGAGAGACCAGGACACAGCACCACACGCAGTCTATTCTGTCTCTTGTGCTTTTAAATGACTCCTGAGAGAGAGAGAAAGATGAGGGGAGAGACCAGGACACAGCACCACATGCAGTCTAGTCTGTCTCTTGTGCTTTTAAATGACTCCTGAGACAGAGAGAAAGAGAGAGAGAGAAAGATGAGGGGAGGGACCAGGACACAGCACCACATGCAGTCTTTTCTGTCTCTTGTGCATCTAAATGACTCCTGAGAGAGAGAGAGAGAGAGAGAGAGAAAGATGAGGGGAGAGACCAGGGCACAGCACCACACGCAGTCTATTCTGTCTCTTGTGCCTCTAAATGACTCCTGAGAGAGAGAGAGAGAGAGAGAGAGAGAGAGAGAGAGAGAGAGAGAGAAAGATGAGGGGAGAGACCAGGACACAGCACCACATGCAGTCTATTCTGTCTCTTGTGCATCTAAATGACTCCTGAGAGAGAGAGAGAGAGAGAAAGATGAGCGGAGAGACCAGGGCACAGCACCACACGCAGTCTATTCTGTCTCTTGTGCCTCTAAATGACTCCTGAGAGAGAGAGAGAGCAACATGAGGGGAGAGACCAGGACACAGCACCAACGCAGTCTATTCTGTCTCTTGCGCTTCTAAATGCTTCCTGAGAGAGAGAGAGAGAGATGAGGGGAGAGACCAGGACACAGCACCACACGCAGTCTATCCTGTCTCTTGTGCTTCTAAATGACTCCTAAGAGAGAGAGAGAGAGATGAGGGGAGAGACCAGGACAAAGCACCACACGCAGTCTATCCTGTCTCTTGTGCTTCTAAATGAATCCTGAGAGAGAGAGAGAGAGATGAGGGGAGAGACCAGGACACAGTACCACACGCAGTCTATCCTGTGTCTTGTGCTTCTAAATGACTCCTGAGAGAGAGAGAGAGAGATGAGGGGAGAGACCAGGACACAGCACCACACGCAGTCTATCCTGTCTCTTGTGCTGCTAAATGACTACTGAGAGAGAGAGAGAGATGAGGGGAGAGACCAGGACACAGCACCACACGAAGTCTATCCTGTCTCTTGTGCTTCTAAATGACTCCTGAGAGAGAGAGAGAGAGAGAGATGAGGGGAGAGACCAGGACACAGCACCACACGCAGTCTATCCTGTCTCTTGTGCTTCTAAATGAATCTTGAGAGAGAGAGAGAGAGAAAGAAGAAAGGAGAGACCAGGACACAGCACCACACGCAGTCTACCCTGTCTGTTGTGCTTCTAAATGACTCCTGCGAGAGAGAGAGAGAGAGACAGAGAGAGAGAAAGATGAGGGGAGAGACCAGGACACAGCACCACAGGCAGTCTATCCTGTCTCTTGTGCTTCTAAATGACTCCTGAGAGAGAGAGAGAGCGAGAAAGATGAGGGGAGAGACCAGGACACAGCACCACACGCAGTCTGCCCTGTCTCTTGTGCTTCTAAATGACTCCTGAGAGAGAGAGAGAGAAAAAGATGAGGGGAGAGACCAGGACACTGCACCACACGCAGTCTATTGTGTCTCTTTTTCCTCTAAATGACTCCTGAGAGAGAGAGAGACAGAGAGAGATTAAGAAGAGGGGAGAGACCAGGACACAGCACCACACGCAGTCTATCCTGTCTCTTGCGCTTCTAAATAACTCCTGCGAGAGAGAGAGAGAGAGAGAGAGAGAGAAAGATGAGCGGAGAGAACAGGACGCAGCACCACACGCAGTCTATCTTGTCTCTTGTACTTCTAAATGACTACTAAGAGAGACAGAGAGAGAGAGAGAGAGAGAAAGATGAGGGGAGAGACCAGGACACAGCACCACACGCAGTCTATTCTGTCTCTTGTGCTTTTAAATGACTCCTGAGAGAGAAAGAGAGAGAGAGAAATATGAGGGGAGAGACCAGGACACAGCACCACACGCAGTCTATTCTGTCTCTTGTGCTTTTAAATGACTCCTGAGAGAGAAAGAGAGAGAGAGAAATATGAGGGGAGAGACCAGGACACAGCACCACACGCAGTCTATCCTGTCTCTTGTGCTTTTAAATGACTCCTGAGAGAGAAAGAGAGAGAGAGAAAGATGAGGGGAGAGACCAGGACACAGCACCACATGCGGTCTAGTCTGTCTCTTGTGCTTTTAAATGACTCCTGAGAGAGAGAGAGAGAGCTAGAGAGAGAGAAGGATGAGGGGAGAGACCAGGACACAGCACCACATGCAGTCTAGTCTGTCTCTTGTGCTTCTAAATGACTCCTGAGAGAGAGAGAGAGAGAGAGAAAGATGAGGGGAGGGACCAGGACACAGCACCACATGCAGTCTAGTCTGTCTCTTGTGCTTCTAAATGACTCCTGAGAGAGAGAGAGAGAGAGAGAGAGAAAGATGAGGGGAGAGACCAGGACGCAGCACCACATGCAGTCTAGTCTGTCTCTTGTGCTTTTAAATGACTCCTGAGAGAGAGAGAGAGAGAGAGAGAGAAAGATGAGGGGAGAGACCAGGACACAGCACCACACGCAGTCTATTCTGTCTCTTGTGCTTTTAAATGACTCCTGAGACAGAGAGAAAGATGAGGGGAGAGACCGGGACACAGCACCACATGCAGTCTATTCTGTCTCTTGTGCTTTTAAATGACTCCTGAGACAGAGAGAAAGATGAGGGGAGAGACCAGGACACAGCACCACACGCAGTCTATTCTGTCTCTTGTGCTTTTAAATGACTCCTGAGAGAGAGAGAAAGATGAGGGGAGAGACCAGGACACAGCACCACATGCAGTCTAGTCTGTCTCTTGTGCTTTTAAATGACTCCTGAGACAGAGAGAAAGAGAGAGAGAGAAAGATGAGGGGAGGGACCAGGACACAGCACCACATGCAGTCTTTTCTGTCTCTTGTGCATCTAAATGACTCCTGAGAGAGAGAGAGAGAGAGAGAGAGAAAGATGAGGGGAGAGACCAGGGCACAGCACCACACGCAGTCTATTTTGTCTCTTGTGCCTCTAAATGACTCCTGAGAGAGAGAGAGAGAGAGAAAGATGAGGGGAGAGACCAGGACACAGCACCACATGCAGTCTATTCTGTCTCTTGTGCATCTAAATGACTCCTGAGAGAGAGAGAGAGAGAGAGAAAGATGAGCGGAGAGACCAGGGCACAGCACCACACGCAGTCTATTCTGTCTCTTGTGCCTCTAAATGACTCCTGAGAGAGAGAGAGAGCAACATGAGGGGAGAGACCAGGACACAGCACCAACGCAGTCTATTCTGTCTCTTGCGCTTCTAAATGCTTCCTGAGAGAGAGAGAGAGAGAGAGATGAGGGGAGAGACCAGGACACAGCACCACACGCAGTCTATCCTGTCTCTTGTGCTTCTAAATGACTCCTGAGAGAGAGAGAGAGAGAGAAAGATGAGGGGAGAGACCAGGACACAGCACCACATGCAGTCTAGTCTGTCTCTTGTGCTTCTAAATGACTCCTGAGAGATAGAGAGAAAAAGATGAGGGGAGAGACCAGGACACAGCACCACATGCAGTCTAGTCTGTCTCTTGTGCTTCTAAATGACTCCTGAGAGATAGAGAGAAAAAGATGAGGGGAGAGACCAGGACACAGCACCACATGCAGTCTAGTCTGTCTCTTGTGCTTCTAAATGACTCCTGAGAGAGATAGAGAGAGAGGAATATGACGGGAGAGACCAGGACACAGCACCACATGCAGTCTATTCTGTCTCTTGTGCTTTTAAATGACTCCTGAGAGAGAAAGAGAGAAAGAGAAAGATGAGGGGAGAGACCAGGACACAGTACCACACGCAGTCTATTCTGTCTCTTGTGCTTTTAAATGACTCCTGAGAGAGAAAGAGAGAGAGAGAAATATGAGGGGAGAGACCAGGACACAGCACCACACGCAGTCTATTCTGTCTCTTGTGCTTTTAAATGACTCCTGAGAGAGAAAGAGAGAGAGAGAAATATGAGGGGAGAGACCAGGACACAGCACCACACGCAGTCTATTCTGTCTCTTGTGCTTTTAAATGACTCCTGAGAGAGAAAGAGAGAGAGAGAAATATGAGGGGAGAGACCAGGACACAGCACCACACGCAGTCTATTCTGTCTCTTGTGCTTTTAAATGACTCCTGAGAGAGAAAGAGAGAGAGAGAAATATGAGGGGAGAGACCAGGACACAGCACCACACGCAGTCTATTCTGTCTCTTGTGCTTTTAAATGACTCCTGAGAGAGAAAGAGAGAGAGAGAAATATGAGGGGAGAGACCAGGACACAGCACCACACGCAGTCTATTCTGTCTCTTGTGCTTTTAAATGACTCCTGAGACAGAGAGAAAGATGAGGGGAGAGACCAGGACACAGCACCACACGCAGTCTATTCTGTCTCTTGTGCTTTTAAATGACTCCTGAGAGAGAAAGAGAGAGAGAGAAATATGAGGGGAGAGACCAGGACACAGCACCACACGCAGTCTATCCTGTCTCTTGTGCTTTTAAATGACTCCTGAGAGAGATAGAGAGAGAGAGAAATATGACGGGAGAGACCAGGACACAGCACCACACGCAGTCTATTCTGTCTCTTGTGCTTTTAAATGACTCCTGAGAGAGAAAGAGAGAGAGAGAAACATGAGGGGAGGGACCAGGACACAGCACCACATGCAGTCTAGTCTGTCTCTTGTGCTTTTAAATGACTCCTGAGAGAGAGATAGAGAGAGAGAAATATGAGGGGAGAGACCAGGACACAGCACCACATGCAGTCTATCCTGTCTCTTGTGCTTTTAAATGACTCCTGAGAGAGAGAGATAGAGAGAGAGAAATATGAGGGGAGGGACCAGGACACAGCACCACATGCAGTCTATCCTGTCTCTTGTGCTTTTAAATGACTCCTGAGAGAGAGAGATAGAGAGAGAGAAATATGAGGGGAGGGACCAGGACACAGCACCACATGCAGTCTAGTCTGTCTCTTGTGCTTTTAAATGACTCCTGAGAGAGAGAGATAGAGAGAGAAAGATGAGGGGAGAGACCAGGACACAGCACCACATGCAGTCTATCCTGTCGCTTGTGCTTTTAAATGACTCCTGAGAGAGAGAGAGATAGAGAGAGAGAAATATGAGGGGAGGGACCAGGACACAGCACCACATGCAGTCTATCCTGTCTCTTGTGCTTTTAAATGACTCCTGAGAGAGAGAGAGATAGAGAGAGAGAAATATGAGGGGAGGGACCAGGACACAGCACCACATGCAGTCTATCCTGTCTCTTGTGCTTTTAAATGACACCTGAGAGAGAGAGAGATAGAGAGAGAGAGAAATATGAGGGGAGGGACCAGGACACAGCACCACACGCAGTCTATCCTGTCTCTTGTGCTTTTAAATGACTCCTGAGAGAGAGAGATAGAGAGAGAGAAATATGAGGGGAGGGACCAGGACACAGCACCACATGCAGTCTATCCTGTCTCTTGTGCTTTTAAATGACTCCTGAGAGAGAGAGAGAGATAGAGAGAGAGAAATATGAGGGGAGGGACCAGGACACAGCACCACATGCAGTCTATCCTGTCTCTTGTGCTTTTAAATGACTCCTGAGAGAGAGAGAGATAGAGAGAGAGAAATATGAGGGGAGGGACCAGGACACAGCACCACATGCAGTCTATCCTGTCTCTTGTGCTTTTAAATGACTCCTGAGAGAGAGAGATAGAGAGAGAGAAATATGAGGGTAGGGACCAGGACACAGCACCACATGCAGTCTATCCTGTCTCTTGTGCTTTTAAATGACTCCTGAGAGAGAGAGAGATAGAGAGAGAGAAATATGCGGGGAGGGACCAGGACACAGCACCACATGCAGTCTATCCTGTCTCTTGTGCTTTTAAATGACTCCTGAGAGAGAGAGAGATAGAGAGAGAGAAATATGAGGGGAGGGACCAGGACACAGCACCACACGCAGTCTATCCTGTCTCTTGTGCTTTTAAATGACTCCTGAGAGAGAGAGAGAGATAGAGAGAGAGAAATATGAGGGGAGGGACCAGGACACAGCACCACATGCAGTCTATCCTGTCTCTTGTGCTTTTAAATGACTCCTGAGAGAGAGAGATAGAGAGAGAGAAATATGAGGGGAGGGACCAGGACACAGCACCACACGCAGTCTATCCTGTCTCTTGTGCTTTTAAATGACTCCTGAGAGAGAGAGAGATAGAGAGAGAGAAATATGAGGGGAGGGACCAGGACACAGCACCACACGCAGTCTATCCTGTCTCTTGTGCTTTTAAATGACTCCTGAGAGAGAGAGAGAGAGAGAGAAATATGAGGGGAGGGACCAGGACACAGCACCACATGCAGTCTATCCTGTCTCTTGTGCTTTTAAATGACTCCTGAGAGAGAGAGAGAAATATGAGGGGAGAGACTAGGACACAGCACCACAAGCAGTCTATTCTGTCTCTTGTGCTTTTAAATGACTCCTGAGAGAGATAGAGAGAGAGAAATATGACGGGAGAGACCAGGACACAGCACCACATGCAGTCTAGTCTGTGGCTTGTGCTTTCAAATGACTCCTGAGAGAGAGAGAAATATGAGGGGAGAGACCAGGACACAGCACCACATGCAGTCTAGTCTGTGTCTTGTGCTTTTAAATGACTCCTGAGAGAGATAGAGAGAGAGAAATATGACGGGAGAGACCAGGACACAGCACCACACGCAGTCTATTCTGTCTCTTGTGCTTTTAAATGACTCCTGAGAGAGATAGAGAGAGAGAAATATGACGGGAGAGACCAGGACACAGCACCACATGCAGTCTAGTCTGTGTCTTGTGCTTTTAAATGACTCCTGAGAGAGAGAGAAATATGACGGGAGAGACCAGGACACAGCACCACATGCAGTCTAGTCTGTGTCTTGTGCTTTTAAATGACTCCTGAGAGAGATAGAGAGAGAGAAATATGACGGGAGAGACCAGGACACAGCACCACACGCAGTCTATTCTGTCTCTTGTGCTTTTAAATGACTCCTGAGGGAGATAGAGAGAGAGAAATATGACGGGAGAGACCAGGACACAGCACCACATGCAGTCTAGTCTGTGTCTTGTGCTTTTAAATGACTCCTGAGAGAGAGAGAGATAGAGAGAGAGAAATATGAGGGGAGGGACCAGGACACAGCACCACATGCAGTCTATTCTGTCTCTTGTGCTTTTAAATGACTCCTGAGAGAGATAGAGAGAGAGAAATATGACGGGAGAGACCAGGACACAGCACCACATGCAGTCTATTCTGTCTCTTGTGCTTTTAAATGACTCCTGAGAGAGATAGAGAGAGAGAAATATGACGGGAGAGACCAGGACACAGCACCACATGCAGTCTATTCTGTCTCTTGTGCTTTTAAATGAATCCTGAGAGAGAAAGAGAGAGAGAGAGATGACGGGAGAGACCAGGACACAGCACCACATGCAGTCTAGTCTGTGTCTTGTGCTTTTAAATGACTCCTGAGAGAGATAGAGAGAGAGAAATATGACGGGAGAGACCAGGACACAGCACCACATGCAGACTATTCTGTGTCTTGTGCTTCTAAATGACTCCTGAGAGAGAGAGAAAGATGAGGGGAGAGACCAGGACACAGCACCACATGCAGTCTAGTCTGTCTCTTGTGCTTCTAAATGACTCCTGAGAGATAGAGAGAAAAAGAGATGAGGGGAGAGACCAGGACACAGCACCACATGCAGTCTAGTCTGTCTCTTGTGCTTCTAAATGACTCCTGAGAGATAGAGAGAAAAAGATGAGGGGAGAGACCAGGACACAGCACCACATGCAGTCTAGTCTGTCTCTTGTGCTTCTAAATGACTCCTGAGAGAGATAGAGAGAGAGAAATATGACGGGAGAGACCAGGACACAGCACCACATGCAGTCTATTCTGTCTCTTGTGCTTTTAAATGACTCCTGAGAGAGAAAGAGAGAAAGAGAAAGATGAGGGGAGAGACCAGGACACAGCACCACACGCAGTCTATTCTGTCTCTTGTGCTTTTAAATGACTCCTGAGAGAGAAAGAGAGAGAGAGAAATATGAGGGAAGAGACCAGGACACAGCACCACACGCAGTCTATTCTGTCTCTTGTGCTTTTAAATGACTCCTGAGAGAGAAAGAGAGAGAGAGAAATATGAGGGGAGAGACCAGGACACAGCACCACACGCAGTCTATTCTGTCTCTTGTGCTTTTAAATGACTCCTGAGAGAGAAAGAGAGAGAGAGAAATATGAGGGGAGAGACCAGGACACAGCACCACACGCAGTCTATTCTGTCTCTTGTGCTTTTAAATGACTCCTGAGAGAGAAAGAGAGAGAGAGAGAAATATGAGGGGAGAGACCAGGACACAGCACCACACGCAGTCTATTCTGTCTCTTGTGCTTTTAAATGACTCCTGAGAGAGAAAGAGAGAGAGAGAAATATGAGGGGAGAGACCAGGACACAGCACCACACGCAGTCTATTCTGTCTCTTGTGCTTTTAAATGACTCCTGAGACAGAGAGAAAGACGAGAGGAGAGACCAGGACACAGCACCACACGCAGTCTATTCTGTCTCTTGTGCTTTTAAATGACTCCTGAGAGAGAAAGAGAGAGAGAGAAATATGAGGGGAGAGACCAGGACACAGCACCACACGCAGTCTATCCTGTCTCTTGTGCTTTTAAATGACTCCTGAGAGAGAAAGAGACAGAGAGAAATATGAGGGGAGAGACCAGGACACAGCACCACACGCAGTCTATTCTGTCTCTTGTGCTTTTAAATGACTCCTGAGAGAGAAAGAGAGAGAGAGAAATATGAGGGGAGAGACCAGCACACAGCACCACACGCAGTCTATCCTGTCTCTTGTGCTTTTCAATGACTCCTGAGAGAGAAAGAGACAGAGAGAAATATGAGGGGAGAGACCAGGACACAGCACCACACGCAGTCTATTCTGTCTCTTGTGCTTTTAAATGACTCCTGAGAGAGAAAGAGAGAGAGAGAAATATGAGGGGAGAGACCAGGACACAGCACCACACGCAGTCTATTCTGTCTCTTGTGCTTTTAAATGACTCCTGAGAGAGATAGAGAGAGAGAAATATGACGGGAGAGACCAGGACACAGCACCACATGCAGTCTATTCTGTCTCTTGTGCTTTTAAATGACTCCTGAGAGAGATAGAGAGAGAGAAATATGACGGGAGAGACCAGGACACAGCACCACATGCAATCTATTCTGTCTCTTGTGCTTTTAAATGACTCCTGAGAGAGAAAGAGAGAAAGAGAAAGATGAGGGGAGAGACCAGGACACAGCACCACACGCAGTCTATTCTGTCTCTTGTGCTTTTAAATGACTCCTGAGAGAGAAAGAGAGAGAGAGAAATATGAGGGGAGAGACCAGGACACAGCACCACACGCAGTCTATCCTGTCTCTTGTGCTTTTAAATGACTCCTGAGAGAGAAAGAGAGAGAGAGAAATATGAGGGGAGAGACCAGGACACAGCACCACACGCAGTCTATTCTGTCTCTTGTGCTTTTAAATGACTCCTGAGAGAGAAAGAGAGAGAGAGAAATATGAGGGGAGAGACCAGGACACAGCACCACACGCAGTCTATTCTGTCTCTTGTGCTTTTAAATGACTCCTGAGAGAGAAAGAGAGAGAGAGAAATATGAGGGGAGAGACCAGGACACAGCACCACACGCAGTCTATTCTGTCTCTTGTGCTTTTAAATGACTCCTGAGAGAGAAAGAGAGAGAGAGAAATATGAGGGGAGAGACCAGGACACAGCACCACACGCAGTCTATTCTGTCTCTTGTGCTTTTAAATGACTCCTGAGACAGAGAGAAAGATGAGGGGAGAGACCAGGACACAGCACCACACGCAGTCTATTCTGTCTCTTGTGCTTTTAAATGACTCCTGAGAGAGAAAGAGAGAGAGAAATATGAGGGGAGAGACCAGGACACAGCACCACACGCAGTCTATCCTGTCTCTTGTGCTTTTAAATGACTCCTGAGAGAGAAAGAGACAGAGAGAAATATGAGGGGAGAGACCAAAACACAGCACCACACGCAGTCTATTCTGTCTCTTGTGCTTTTAAATGACTCCTGAGAGAGAAAGAGAGAGAGAGAAATATGAGGGGAGAGACCAGGACACAGCACCACACGCAGTCTATCTTGTCTCTTGTGCTTTTAAATGACTCCTGAGAGAGAAAGAGACAGAGAGAAATATGAGGGGAGAGACCAGGACACAGCACCACACGCAGTCTATTCTGTCTCTTGTGCTTTTAAATGACTCCTGAGAGAGAAAGAGAGAGAGAGAAATATGAGGGGAGAGACCAGGACACAGCACCACACGCAGACTATTCTGTCTCTTGTGCTTTTAAATGACTCCTGAGAGAGAAAGAGAGAGAGAGAAATATGAGGGGAGAGACCAGGACACAGCACCACACGCAGTCTATTCTGTCTCTTGTGCTTTTAAATGACTCCTGAGACAGAGAGAAAGATGAGGGGAGAGACCAGGACACAGCACCACATGCAGTCTATTCTGTCTCTTGTGCTTTTAAATGACTCCTGAGACAGAGAGAAAGATGACGGGAGAGACCAGGACACAGCACCACACGCAGTCTATTCTGTCTCTTGTGCTTTTAAATGACTCCTGAGAGAGATAGAGAGAGAGAGAAATATGACGGGAGAGACCAGGACACAGCACCACACGCAGTCTATTCTGTCTCTTGTGCTTTTAAATGACTCCTGAGAGAGAAAGAGAGAGAGAGAAACATGAGGGGAGGGACCAGGACACAGCACCACATGCAGTCTAGTCTGTCTCTTGTGCTTTTAAATGACTCCTGAGAGAGAGATAGAGAGAGAGAAATATGAGGGGAGAGACCAGGACACAGCACCACATGCAGTCTATCCTGTCTCTTGTGCTTTTAAATGACTCCTGAGAGAGAGAGATAGAGAGAGAGAAATATGAGGGGAGGGACCAGGACACAGCACCACATGCAGTCTAT
>JAUKNL010000538.1:0-20686 GCA_030765065.1 Deroplatys truncata | reverse complement strand
ACAAAGTTGAGAAAACACGATCTTACGCTCACTAGTGAGTAAAAATTCTTATTTCTTGACTTAACGTAAACTCACTTTTATTGATATTTTAGGTTTATTAAGGTGTGATACGTCCATTTATATGCCTTTTCCGCACTTTGAATAAAGTCGAGAAAACACGATTTTACGCTCACTAGTGAGTAAAAATTCTTATTTCTTGACTTAACGTAAACTCACTTTTATTGATATTTAAAGGTGTATTAAGGTGTGATACGTCCATTTATATGCCTTTTCCGCACTTTGAACAAAGTCGAGAAAACACGATTTTACGCTCACTAGTGAGTAAAAATTCTTATTTCTTGACTTAACGTAAACTCACTTTTATTGATATTTAAAGGTGTATTAAGGTGTGATACGTCCATTTATATGCCTTTTCCGCACTTTGAACAAAGTCGAGAAAACACGATCTTACGCTCACTAGTGAGTAAAAATTCTTATTTCTTGACTTAACGTAAACTCACTTTTATTGATATTTAAAGGTGTATTACGGTGTGCTACGTCCATTTATATGCCTTTTCCGCACTTTGAACAAAGTCGAGAAAACACGATTTTACGCTCACTAGTGAGTAAAAATTCTTATTTCTTGACTTAACGTAAACTCACTTTTATTAATTTTTAAAGGTGTATTAAGGTGTAATACGTCCATTTATATGCCTTTTCCGCACTTTGAACAAAGTCGAGAAAACACGATCTTACGCTCACTAGTGAGTAAAAATTCGTATTTCATGACTTAACGTAAACTCACTTTTATTGATAATTAAAGATGCATTAAGGTGCGATATGTCCATTTATATGCCTTTTCCGCACTTTGAACAAATTCGAGGAAACACGATTTTACGCTCAACAGTCAGTAAAAATGCTTATTTCATGACTTAACGTAAACTTACTTTTATTGATTTTTAAAGATGTATTAAGGTGTGATACGTCCATTTATGTGCCTTTTCCGTACTTTGAACAAAGTCGACAAAACACGATATTACGCTCACTAGTGAGTTAAAATTCTTATATCTTGACTTAACGTAAACTCACTTTTATTGATATTTAAAGGTGTATTAAGGTGTGATACGTCCATTTATATGCTTTTCCGCACTTTGAACAAAGTTGAGAAAACACGATCTTACGCTCACTAGTGAGTAAAAATTCTTATTTCTTGACTTAACGTAAACTCACATTTATTGATATTTTAGGATTATTAAGGTGTGATACGTCCATTTATATGCCTTTTCCGCACTTTGAATAAAGTCGAGAAAGCACGATTTTACGCTCACTAGTGAGTAAAAATTCTTATTTCTTGACTTAACGTAAACTCACTTTTATTGATATTTAAAGGTGTATTAAGGTGTGATACGTCCATTTATATGCCTTTTCCGCACTTTGAACAAAGTCGAGAAAACACGATTTTACGCTCACTAGTGAGTAAAAATTCTTATTTCTTGACTTAACGTAAACTCACTTTTATTGATATTTAAAGGTGTATTAAGGTGTGATACGTCCATTTATATGCCTTTTCCGAACTTTGAACAAAGTCGAGAAAACACGATATTACGCTCACTAGTGAGTAAAAATTCTTATTTCTTGACTTAACGTAAACTCACTTTTATTGATTTTTAAAGGTATATTAAGGTGTGATACGTCCATTTATATGCCTTTTACGCACTTTGAACAAAGTCGAGAAAACACGATTTTACGCTCCCTAGTGAGTAAAAATTCATATTTCTTGACTTAACGTAAACTCACTTTTATTGATATTTAAAGGTGTATTCAGGTGTGATACGTCCATTTATATGCCTTTTCCGCACTTTGAACAAAGTCGAGAAAACACGATTTTACGCTCACTAGTGAGTAAAAATTCCTATTTCTTGACTTAACGTAAACTCGCTTTTATTGATATTTAAAGGTGTATTACAGTGTGATACGTCCATTTATATGCCTTTTCCGCACTTTGAACAAAGTCGAGAAAACACGATTTTACGCTCACTAGTGAGTAAAAATTCTTATTTCTTGACTTAACGTAAACTCACTTTTATTAATTTTTAAAGGTGTATTAAGGTGTAATACGTCCATTTATATGCCTTTTCCGCACTTTGAACAAAGTCGAGAAAACACGATCTTACGCTCACTAGTGAGTAAAAATTCGTATTTCATGACTTAACGTAAACTCACTTTTATTGATAATTAAAGATGCATTAAGGTGCGATATGTCCATTTATATGCCTTTTCCGCACTTTGAACAAATTCGAGGAAACACGATTTTACGCTCAACAGTCAGTAAAAATGCTTATTTCATGACTTAACGTAAACTCACTTTTATTGATATTTAAAGGGTTATTAAGGTGCGATATGTCCATTTATATGCCTTTTCCGCACTTTGAACAAAATCGAGAAAACACGATTTTACGCTCACTACTGAGTAAAAATTCTTATTTCATGAGTTAACGTAAACTCACCTTTATTGATATTTAAAGGTGAATTAAGGTGTGATACGTCCATTTATATGCATTTTCCGCACTTTGAACAAAGTCGAGAAAACACGATTTTACGCTCACTAGTGAGTAAAAATTCTTATTTCTTGACTTAACGTAAACTCACTTTTATTGATATTTAAAGGTGTAATAAGGTGAGATACGTCCATTTATATGCCTTTTCCGCACTTTGAACAAAGTTGAGAAAAGACGATCTTACGCTCACTAGTGAGTAAAAATTCTTATTTCTTGACTTAACGTAAACTCACTTTTATTGTTATTTAAAGGTGTATTAAGGTGTGATACGTCCATTTATATGCCTTTTCCGCACTCTGAACAAAGTCGAGAAAACACGATTTTACGCTCACTAGTCAGTAAAAATTCTTATTTCTTGACTTAACGTAAACTCACTTTTTTGATTTTTAAAGGTGTATTAACGTGTGATACGTCCATTTATGTGCCTTTTCCGCGTTTTAAACAAACTCGAGAAAACACGATTTTACGCTCACTAGTGAGTAAAAATTCTTATTTCTTGACTTAACGTAAACTCACTTTTATTGATTTTTAAAGGTGTATTAAGGTGTGATACGTCCATTTATGTGCCTTTTCCGCGTTTTAAACAAAGTCGAGGAAACACGATTTTACGCTCACTAGTGAGTAAAAATTCGTATTTCATGACTTAACGTAAACACACTTCTATTGATATTTAAAGGTGTATTAAGGTGTGATACGTCCATTTATTTGCGTTTTCCGCACTTTGAACAAAGTCGAGAAAACACGATTTTACGCTCAACAGTCAGTAAAAATTCTTATTTTTTGACTTAACGTAAACTCACTTTTATTGATTTTTAAAGATGTATTAAGGTGTGATACGTCCATTTATGTGCCTTTTCGTACTTTGAACAAAGTCGACAAAACACGATATTACGCTCACTAGTGAGTTAAAATTCTTATTTCTTGACTTAACGTAAACTCACTTTTATTGATATTTAAAGGTGTATTAAGGTGTGATACGTCCATTTATATGCTTTTCCGAACTTTGAACAAAGTCGAGAAAACACGATATTACGCTCACTAGTGAGTAAAAATTCTTATTTCTTGACTTAACGTAAACTCACTTTTATTGATATTTAAAGGTGTATTAAGGTGTGATACGTCCATTTATATGCCTTTTCCGAACTTTGAACAAAGTCGAGAAAACACGATATTACGCTCACTAGTGAGTAAAAATTCTTATTTCTTGACTTAACGTAAACTCACTTTTATTGATTTTTAAAGGTGTATTAAGGTGTGATACGTCCATTTATATGCCTTTTCCGTACTTTGAACAAAGTCGACAAAACACGATATTACGCTAACTAGTGAGTTAAAATTCTTATTTCTTGACTTAACGTAAACTCACTTTTATTGATATTTAAAGGTGTATTAAGGTGTGATACGTCCATTTATATGCTTTTCCGCGCTTTGAACAAAGTTGAGAAAACACGATCTTACGCTCACTAGTGAGTAAAAATTCTTATTTCTTGACTTAACGTAAACTCACTTTTATTGATATTTTAGGTTTATTAAGGTGTGATACGTCCATTTATATGCCTTTTCCGCACTTTGAATAAAGTCGAGAAAACACGATTTTACGCTCACTAGTGAGTAAAAATTCTTATTTCTTGACTTAACGTAAACTCACTTTTATTGATATTTAAAGGTGTATTAAGGTGTGATACGTCCATTTATATGCCTTTTCCGCACTTTGAACAAAGTCGAGAAAACACGATTTTACGCTCACTAGTGAGTACAAATTCTTACTTCTTGACTTAACGTAAACTCACTTTTATTGATATTTAAAGGTGTATTAAGGTGTGATACGTCCATTTATATGCCTTTTCCGCACTTTGAACAAAGTCGAGAAAACACGATTTTACGCTCACTAGTGAGTAAAAGTTCTTATTTCTTGACTTAACGTAAACTCACTTTTATTGATATTTAAAGGTGTATTAAGGTGTGATACGTCCATTTATATGCCTTTTCCGAACTTTGAACAAAGTCGAGAAAACACGATTTTACGCTCACTAGTGAGTAAAGATTCTTATTTCTTGTCTTAACGTAAACTCACTTTTATTGATTTTTAAAGGTGTATTAAGGTGTGATACGTCCACTTATATGCCTTTTACGCACTTTGAACAAAGTCGAGAAAACACGATTTTACGCTCCCTAGTGAGTAAAAATTCTTATTTCTTGACTTAACGTAAACTCACTTTTATTGATATTTAAAGGTGTATTAAGGTGTGATACGTCCATTTATATGCCTTTTCCGCACTTTGAACAAAGTCGAGAAAACACGATTTTACGCTCACTAGTGAGTAAAAATTCTTATTTCTTGACTTAACGTAAACTCACTTTTATTGATATTTAAAGGTGTATTACGGTGTGCTACGTCCATTTATATGCCTTTTCCGCACTTTGAACAAAGTCGAGAAAACACGATTTTACGCTCACTAGTGAGTAAAAATTCTTATTTCTTGACTTAACGTAAACTCACTTTTATTAATTTTTAAAGGTGTATTAAGGTGTAATACGTCCATTTATATGCCTTTTCCGCACTTTGAACAAAGTCGAGAAAAACACGATCTTACGCTCACTAGTGAGCAAAAATTCGTATTTCATGACTTAACGTAAACTCACTTTTATTGATAATTAAAGATGCATTAAGGTGCGATATGTCCATTTATATGCCTTTTCCGCACTTTGAACAAATTCGAGGAAACACGATTTTACGCTCAACAGTCAGTAAAAATGCTTATTTCATGACTTAACGTAAACTTACTTTTATTGATTTTTAAAGATGTATTAAGGTGTGATACGTCCATTTATGTGCCTTTTCCGTACTTTGAACAAAGTCGACAAAACACGATATTACGCTCACTAGTGAGTTAAAATTCTTATATCTTGACTTAATGTAAACTCACTTTTATTGACATTTAAAGGTGTATTAAGGTGTGATACGTCCATTTATATGCTTTTCCGCACTTTGAACAAAGTTGAGAAAACACGATCTTACGCTCACTAGTGAGTAAAAATTCTTATTTCTTGACTTAACGTAAACTCACATTTATTGATATTTTAGGTTTATTAAGGTGTGATACGTCCATTTATATGCCTTTTCCGCACTTTGAATAAAGTCGAGAAAACACGATTTTACGCTCACTAGTGAGTAAAAATTCTTATTTCTTGACTTAACGTAAACTCACTTTTATTGATATTTAAAGGTGTATTAAGGTGTGATACGTCCATTTATATGCCTTTTCCGCACTTTGAACAAAGTCGAGAAAACACGATTTTACGCTCACTAGTGAGTAAAAATTCTTATTTCTTGACTTAACGTAAACTCACTTTTATTGATATTTAAAGGTGTATTAAGGTGTGATACGTCCATTTATATGCCTTTTCCGAACTTTGAACAAAGTCGAGAAAACACGATATTACGCTCACTAGTGAGTAAAAATTCTTATTTCTTGACTTAACGTAAACTCACTTTTATTGATTTTTAAAGGTATATTAAGGTGTGATACGTCCATTTATATGCCTTTTACGCACTTTGAACAAAGTCGAGAAAACACGATTTTACGCTCCCTAGTGAGTAAAAATTCATATTTCTTGACTTAACGTAAACTCACTTTTATTGATTTTTAAAGGTGTATTAAGGTGTGATACGTCCATTTATGTGCCTTTTCCGCGTTTTAAACAAAGTCGAGGAAACACGATTTTACGCTCACTAGTGAGTAAAACTTCGTATTTCATGACTTAACGTAAACACACTTCTATTGATATTTAAAGGTGTATTAAGGTGTGATACGTCCATTTATTTGCGTTTTCCGCACTTTGAACAAAGTCGAGAAAACACGATTTTACGCTCAACAGTCAGTAAAAATTCTTATTTTTTGACTTAACGTAAACTCACTTTTATTGATTTTTAAAGATGTATTAAGGTGTGATACGTCCATTTATGTGCCTTTTCGTACTTTGAACAAAGTCGACAAAACACGATATTACGCTCACTAGTGAGTTAAAATTCTTATTTCTTGACTTAACGTAAACTCACTTTTATTGATATTTAAAGGTGTATTAAGGTGTGATACGTCCATTTATATGCTTTTCCGAACTTTGAACAAAGTCGAGAAAACACGATATTACGCTCACTAGTGAGTAAAAATTCTTATTTCTTGACTTAACGTAAACTCACTTTTATTGATTTTTAAAGGTGTATTAAGGTGTGATACGTCCATTTATATGCCTTTTACGCACTTTGATCAAAGTCGAGAAAACACGATTTTACGCTCACTAGTGAGTAAAAATTCTTATTTCTTGACTTAACGTAAACTCACTTTTATTGATATTTAAAGGTGTATTTAGGTGTGATACGTCCATTTATATGCCTTTTCCGCACTTTGAACAAAGTCGAGAAAACACGATTTTACGCTCACTAGTGAGTAAAAATTCTTATTTCTTGACTTAACGTAAACTCACTTTTATTGATATTTAAAGGTGTATTACGGTGTGATACGTCCATTTATATGCCTTTTCCGCACTTTGAACAAAGTCGAGAAAACACGATTTTACGCTCACTAGTGAGTAAAAATTCTAATTTCTCGACTTAACGTAAACTCACTTTTATTAATTTTTAAAGGTGTATTAAGGTGTAATACGTCCATTTATATGCCTTTTCCGCACTTTGAACAAAGTCGAGAAAACACGATCTTACGCTCACTAGTGAGTAAAAATTCGTATTTCATGACTTAACGTAAACTCACTTTTATTGATAATTAAAGATGCATTAAGGTGCGATATGTCCATTTATATGCCTTTTCCGCACTTTGAACAAATTCGAGGAAACACGATTTTACGCTCAACAGTCAGTAAAAATGCTTATTTCATGACTTAACGTAAACTCACTTTTATTGATATTTAAAGGGTTATTAAGGTGCGATGTGTCCATTTATATGCCTTTTCCGCACTTTGAACAAAATCGAGAAAACACGATTTTACGCTCACTACTGAGTAAAAGTTCTTATTTCATGAGTTAACGTAAACTCACCTTTATTGATATTTAAAGGTGTATTAAGGTGTGATACGTCCATTTATATGCCTTTTCCGAACTTTGAACAAAATCGAGAAAACACGATATTACGCTCACTAGTGAGTAAAAATTCTTATTTCTTGACTTAACGTAAACTCACTTTTTTGATTTTTAAAGGTGTATTAACGTGTGATACGTCCATTTATGTGCCTTTTCCGCGTTTTAAACAAAGTCGAGAAAACACGATTTTACGCTCACTAGTGAGTAAAAATTCTTATTTCTTGACTTAACGTAAACTCACTTTTATTGATTTTTAAAGGTGTATTAAGGTGTGATACGTCCATTTATGTGCCTTTTCCGCGTTTTAAACAAAGTCGAGAAAACACGATTTTACGCTCACTAGTGAGTAAAAATTCGTATTTCATGACTTAACGTAAACACACTTCTATTGATATTTAAAGGTGTATTAAGGTGTGATACGTCCATTTATTTGCGTTTTCCGCACTTTGAACAAAGTCGAGAAAACACGATTTTACGCTCACTAGTGAGTAAAAATTCTTATTTCTTGACTTAACGTAAACTCACTTTTATTGATTTTTAAAGGTGTATTAAGGTGTGATACGTGCATTTATGTGCCTTTTCCGCGTTTTAAACAAAGTCGAGAAAACACGATTTTACGCTCACTAGTGAGTAAAAATTCGTATTTCATGACTTAACATAAACTCACTTTTATTGATAATTAAAGATGCATTAAGGTGCGATATGTCCATTTATATGCCTTTTCCGCACTTTGAACAAAATCGAGAAAACACGATTTTACGCTCACTAATGAGTAAAAATTCTTATTTCATGACTTAACGTAAACTCACTTTTATTGATATTTAAAGGTGTATTAAGGTGTGATACGTCCATTTATATGCGTTTTCCGCACTTTGAACAAAGTCGAGTAAACACGATTTTACGCTCACTAGTGAGTAAAAATTCTTATTTCTTGACTTAACGTAAACTCACTTTTATTGATATTTAAAGGTGTATTAAGGTGTGATACGTCTATTTATATGCCTTTTCGGCACTTTGAATAAAGTCGAGAAAACACGATTTTACGCTCACTAGTGAGTAAATATTCTTATTTCTTGACTTAACGTAAACTCACTTTTATTGATATTTAAAGGTGTATTAAGGTGTGATACGTCCATTTATATGCATTTTCCGCACTTTGAACAAAGTCGAGAAAACACGGTTTTACGCTCACTAGTGAGTAAAAATTCTTATTTCTTGACTTAACGTAAACTCACTTTTAATGATATTTAAAGGTGTATTACGGTGTGATACGTCCATTTATATGCCTTTTCCGCACTTTGAACAAATTCGAGAAAACACGATTTTACGCTCACTAGTGAGTAAAAATTCTTATTTCATGACTTAACGTAAACTCACTTCTATTAATTTTTAAAGGTGTATTAAGGTGTGATACGTCCATTTATATGCCTTTTCCGCACTTTGAACAAAGTCGAGAAAACACGATTTTACGCTCACTAGTGAGTTAAAATTCTTATTTCTTGACTTAACGTAAACTCACTTTTATTGATATTTAAAGGTGTATTAAGGTGTGATACGTCCATTTATATGCCTTTTCCGCACTTTGAACAAAGTTGAGAAAACACGATCTTACGCTCACTAGTGAGTAAAAATTCTTATTTCTTGACTTAACGTAAACTCACTTTTATTGATATTTAAGGTCTATTAAGGTGTGATAGGTTCATTTATATGCCTTTTCAGCACTTTGAACAAAGTCGAGAAAACACGATTTTACGCTCACTAGTGAGTAAAAATTCGTATTTCATGACGTAACGTAAACTCACTTTTATTCATAATTAAAGATGCATTAAGGTGCGATATGTCCATTTATATGCCTTTTCCGCACTTTGAACAAAATCGAGAAAACACGATTTTACGCTCACTAGTGAGTAAAAATTCTTATTTCATGAGTTAACGTAAACTCACCTTTATTGATATTTAAAGGCGTATTAAGGTGTGATACGTCCATTTATATGCATTTTCCGCACTTTGAACAAAGTCGAGAAAACACGATTTTACGCTCACTAGTGAGTAAAAATTCTTATTTCTTGACTTAACGTAAACTCACTTTTATTGATATTTAAAGGTGTATTAAGGTGTGATACGTCCATTTATATGCCTTTTCCGAACTTTGAACAAAGTCGAGAAAACACGATATTACGCTCACTAGTGAGTAAAAATTCTTATTTTTTGACTTAACGTAAACTCACTTTTATTGATTTTTAAAGATGTATTAAGGTGTGATACGTCCATTTATGTGCCTTTTCCGTACTTTGAACAAAGTCGACAAAACACGATATTACGCTCACTAGTGAGTTAAAATTCTTATTTCTTGACTTAAGGTAAACTCACTTTTATTGATATTTAAAGGTGTATTAAGGTGTGATACGTCCATTTATATGCTTTTCCGCACTTTGAACAAAGTTGAGAAAACACGATCTTACGCTCACTAGTGAGTAAAAATTCTTATTTCTTGACTTAACGTAAACTCACTTTTATTGATATTTTAGGTTTATTAAGGTGTGATACGTCCATTTATATGCCTTTTCCGCACTTTGAATAAAGTCGAGAAAACACGATTTTACGCTCACTAGTGAGTAAAAATTCTTATTTCTTGACTTAACGTAAACTCACTTTTATTGATATTTAAAGGTGTATTAAGGTGTGATACGTCCATTTATATGCCTTTTCCGCACTTTGAACAAAGTCGAGAAAACACGATTTTACGCTCACTAGTGAGTAAAAATTCTTATTTCTTGACTTAACGTAAACTCACTTTTATTGATATTTAAAGGTGTATTAAGGTGTGATACGTCCATTTATATGCCTTTTCCGCACTTTGAACAAAGTCGAGAAAACACGATCTTACGCTCACTAGTGAGTAAAAATTCTTATTTCTTGACTTAACGTAAACTCACTTTTATTGATATTTAAAGGTGTATTACGGTGTGCTACGTCCATTTATATGCCTTTTCCGCACTTTGAACAAAGTCGAGAAAACACGATTTTACGCTCACTAGTGAGTAAAAATTCTTATTTCTTGACTTAACGTAAACTCACTTTTATTAATTTTTAAAGGTGTATTAAGGTGTAATACGTCCATTTATATGCCTTTTCCGCACTTTGAACAAAGTCGAGAAAACACGATCTTACGCTCACTAGTGAGTAAAAATTCGTATTTCATGACTTAACGTAAACTCACTTTTATTGATAATTAAAGATGCATTAAGGTGCGATATGTCCATTTATATGCCTTTTCCGCACTTTGAACAAATTCGAGGAAACACGATTTTACGCTCAACAGTCAGTAAAAATGCTTATTTCATGACTTAACGTAAACTTACTTTTATTGATTTTTAAAGATGTATTAAGGTGTGATACGTCCATTTATGTGCCTTTTCCGTACTTTGAACAAAGTCGACAAAACACGATATTACGCTCACTAGTGAGTTAAAATTCTTATATCTTGACTTAACGTAAACTCACTTTTATTGATATTTAAAGGTGTATTAAGGTGTGATACGTCCATTTATATGCTTTTCCGCACTTTGAACAAAGTTGAGAAAACACGATCTTACGCTCACTAGTGAGTAAAAATTCTTATTTCTTGACTTAACGTAAACTCACATTTATTGATATTTTAGGATTATTAAGGTGTGATACGTCCATTTATATGCCTTTTCCGCACTTTGAATAAAGTCGAGAAAGCACGATTTTACGCTCACTAGTGAGTAAAAATTCTTATTTCTTGACTTAACGTAAACTCACTTTTATTGATATTTAAAGGTGTATTAAGGTGTGATACGTCCATTTATATGCCTTTTCCGCACTTTGAACAAAGTCGAGAAAACACGATTTTACGCTCACTAGTGAGTAAAAATTCTTATTTCTTGACTTAACGTAAACTCACTTTTATTGATATTTAAAGGTGTATTAAGGTGTGATACGTCCATTTATATGCCTTTTCCGAACTTTGAACAAAGTCGAGAAAACACGATATTACGCTCACTAGTGAGTAAAAATTCTTATTTCTTGACTTAACGTAAACTCACTTTTATTGATTTTTAAAGGTATATTAAGGTGTGATACGTCCATTTATATGCCTTTTACGCACTTTGAACAAAGTCGAGAAAACACGATTTTACGCTCCCTAGTGAGTAAAAATTCATATTTCTTGACTTAACGTAAACTCACTTTTATTGATATTTAAAGGTGTATTCAGGTGTGATACGTCCATTTATATGCCTTTTCCGCACTTTGAACAAAGTCGAGAAAACACGATTTTACGCTCACTAGTGAGTAAAAATTCCTATTTCTTGACTTAACGTAAACTCGCTTTTATTGATATTTAAAGGTGTATTACAGTGTGATACGTCCATTTATATGCCTTTTCCGCACTTTGAACAAAGTCGAGAAAACACGATTTTACGCTCACTAGTGAGTAAAAATTCTTATTTCTTGACTTAACGTAAACTCACTTTTATTAATTTTTAAAGGTGTATTAAGGTGTAATACGTCCATTTATATGCCTTTTCCGCACTTTGAACAAAGTCGAGAAAACACGATCTTACGCTCACTAGTGAGTAAAAATTCGTATTTCATGACTTAACGTAAACTCACTTTTATTGATAATTAAAGATGCATTAAGGTGCGATATGTCCATTTATATGCCTTTTCCGCACTTTGAACAAATTCGAGGAAACACGATTTTACGCTCAACAGTCAGTAAAAATGCTTATTTCATGACTTAACGTAAACTCACTTTTATTGATATTTAAAGGGTTATTAAGGTGCGATATGTCCATTTATATGCCTTTTCCGCACTTTGAACAAAATCGAGAAAACACGATTTTACGCTCACTACTGAGTAAAAATTCTTATTTCATGAGTTAACGTAAACTCACCTTTATTGATATTTAAAGGTGAATTAAGGTGTGATACGTCCATTTATATGCATTTTCCGCACTTTGAACAAAGTCGAGAAAACACGATTTTACGCTCACTAGTGAGTAAAAATTCTTATTTCTTGACTTAACGTAAACTCACTTTTATTGATATTTAAAGGTGTAATAAGGTGAGATACGTCCATTTATATGCCTTTTCCGCACTTTGAACAAAGTTGAGAAAAGACGATCTTACGCTCACTAGTGAGTAAAAATTCTTATTTCTTGACTTAACGTAAACTCACTTTTATTGTTATTTAAAGGTGTATTAAGGTGTGATACGTCCATTTATATGCCTTTTCCGCACTCTGAACAAAGTCGAGAAAACACGATTTTACGCTCACTAGTCAGTAAAAATTCTTATTTCTTGACTTAACGTAAACTCACTTTTTTGATTTTTAAAGGTGTATTAACGTGTGATACGTCCATTTATGTGCCTTTTCCGCGTTTTAAACAAACTCGAGAAAACACGATTTTACGCTCACTAGTGAGTAAAAATTCTTATTTCTTGACTTAACGTAAACTCACTTTTATTGATTTTTAAAGGTGTATTAAGGTGTGATACGTCCATTTATGTGCCTTTTCCGCGTTTTAAACAAAGTCGAGGAAACACGATTTTACGCTCACTAGTGAGTAAAAATTCGTATTTCATGACTTAACGTAAACACACTTCTATTGATATTTAAAGGTGTATTAAGGTGTGATACGTCCATTTATTTGCGTTTTCCGCACTTTGAACAAAGTCGAGAAAACACGATTTTACGCTCAACAGTCAGTAAAAATTCTTATTTTTTGACTTAACGTAAACTCACTTTTATTGATTTTTAAAGATGTATTAAGGTGTGATACGTCCATTTATGTGCCTTTTCGTACTTTGAACAAAGTCGACAAAACACGATATTACGCTCACTAGTGAGTTAAAATTCTTATTTCTTGACTTAACGTAAACTCACTTTTATTGATATTTAAAGGTGTATTAAGGTGTGATACGTCCATTTATATGCTTTTCCGAACTTTGAACAAAGTCGAGAAAACACGATATTACGCTCACTAGTGAGTAAAAATTCTTATTTCTTGACTTAACGTAAACTCACTTTTATTGATTTTTAAAGGTGTATTAAGGTGTGATACGTCCATTTATATGCCTTTTACGCACTTTGAACAAAGTCGAGAAAACACGATTTTACGCTCACTACTGAGTAAAAATTCTTATTTCATGAGTTAACGTAAACTCACCTTTATTGATATTTAAAGGTGAATTAAGGTGTGATACGTCCATTTATATGCATTTTCCGCACTTTGAACAAAGTCGAGAAAACACGATTTTACGCTCACTAGTGAGTAAAAATTCTTATTTCTTGACTTAACGTAAACTCACTTTTATTGATATTTAAAGGTGTAATAAGGTGAGATACGTCCATTTATATGCCTTTTCCGCACTTTGAACAAAGTTGAGAAAAGACGATCTTACGCTCACTAGTGAGTAAAAATTCTTATTTCTTGACTTAACGTAAACTCACTTTTATTGTTATTTAAAGGTGTATTAAGGTGTGATACGTCCATTTATATGCCTTTTCCGCACTCTGAACAAAGTCGAGAAAACACGATTTTACGCTCACTAGTCAGTAAAAATTTTTATTTCTTGACTTAACGTAAACTCACTTTTTTGATTTTTAAAGGTGTATTAACGTGTGATACGTCCATTTATGTGCCTTTTCCGCGTTTTAAACAAACTCGAGAAAACACGATTTTACGCTCACTAGTGAGTAAAAATTCTTATTTCTTGACTTAACGTAAACTCACTTTTATTGATTTTTAAAGGTGTATTAAGGTGTGATACGTCCATTTATGTGCCTTTTCCGCGTTTTAAACAAAGTCGAGGAAACACGATTTTACGCTCACTAGTGAGTAAAAATTCGTATTTCATGACTTAACGTAAACACACTTCTATTGATATTTAAAGGTGTATTAAGGTGTGATACGTCCATTTATTTGCGTTTTCCGCACTTTGAACAAAGTCGAGAAAACACGATTTTACGCTCAACAGTCAGTAAAAATTCTTATTTTTTGACTTAACGTAAACTCACTTTTATTGATTTTTAAAGATGTATTAAGGTGTGATACGTCCATTTATGTGCCTTTTCGTACTTTGAACAAAGTCGACAAAACACGATATTACGCTCACTAGTGAGTTAAAATTCTTATTTCTTGACTTAACGTAAACTCACTTTTATTGATATTTAAAGGTGTATTAAGGTGTGATACGTCCATTTATATGCTTTTCCGAACTTTGAACAAAGTCGAGAAAACACGATATTACGCTCACTAGTGAGTAAAAATTCTTATTTCTTGACTTAACGTAAACTCACTTTTATTGATTTTTAAAGGTGTATTAAGGTGTGATACGTCCATTTATATGCCTTTTACGCACTTTGAACAAAGTCGAGAAAACACGATTTTACGCTCACTAGTGAGTAAAAATTCTTATTTCTTGACTTAACGTAAACTCACTTTTATTGATATTTAAAGGTGTATTTAGGTGTGATACGTCCATTTATATGCCTTTTCCGCACTTTGAACAAAGTCGAGAAAACACGATTTTACGCTCACTAGTGAGTAAAAATTCTTATTTCTTGACTTAACGTAAACTCACTTTTATTGATATTTAAAGGTGTATTACGGTGTGATACGTCCATTTATATGCCTTTTCCGCACTTTGAACAAAGTCGAGAAAACACGATTTTACGCTCACTAGTGAGTAAAAATTCTTATTTCTCGACTTAACGTAAACTCACTTTTATTAATTTTTAAAGGTGTATCAAGGTGTAATACGTCCATTTATATGCCTTTTCCGCACTTTGAACAAAGTCGAGAAACACGATCTTACCCTCACTAGTGAGTAAAAATTCGTATTTCATGACTTAACGTAAACTCACTTCTATTGATTTTTAAAGGTGTATTAAGGTGTGATACGTCCATTTATGTGCCTTTTCCGCACTTTGGAAAAAGTCGAGAAAACACGATTTTACGCTCACTAGTGAGTAAAAACTCTTATTTTTTGACTTAACGTAAACTCACTTTTATTGATATTTAAAGGTGTATTAAGGTGTGATACGTCCATTTATATGCCTTTTCCGCGCTTTGAACAAAGTCGAGAAAACACGATTTTACGCTCACTAGTGAGTAAAAACTCTTATTTCTTGACTTAACGTAAACTCACTTTTATTGATATTTAAAGGTGTATTAAGGTGTGATACGTCCATTTATATGCCTTTTCCGCACTTTGAACAAAGTCGAGAAAACACGATTTTACGCTCACTAGTGAGTAAAAATTCTTATTTCTTGACTTAACGTAAACTCACTTTTATTGATATTTAAAGGTGTATTAAGGTGTGATACGTCCATTTATATACCTTTTCCGCACTTTGAACAAAGTCGAGAAAACACGATTTTACGCTCACTAGTGAGAAAAACTCTTATTTCTTGACTTAACGTAAACTCACTTTTATTGATATTTCAAGGTGTATTAAGGTGTGATACGTCCATTTATATGCCTTTTCCGCACTTTGAACATAGTCGAGAAAACACCATTTTACGCTCACTAGTGAGTAAAAACTCTTATTTCTTGACTTAACGTAAACTCACTTTTATTGATATTTAAAGGTGTATTAAGGTGTGATACGTCCATTTATATGCCTTTTCCGCACTTTGAACAAAGTCGAGAAAACACGATTTTACGCTCACTAGTGAGTAAAAATTCTTATTTCTTGACTTAACGTAAACTCACTTTTATTGATATTTAAAGGTGTATTAAGGTGTGATACGTCCATTTATATGCCTTTTCCGCACTTTGAAAAAAGTCGAGAAAACACGATTTTACGCTCACTAGTGAGTAAAAATTCTTATTTCTTGACTTAACGTAAACTCACTTTTATTGATTTTTAAAGGTGTATTAAGGTGTGATACGTCCATTTATGTGCCTTTTCCGCACTTTGGAAAAAGTCGAGAAAACACGATTTTACGCTCACTAGTGAGTAAAAATTCTTATTTCTTGACTTAACGTAAACTCACTTTTATTGATATTTAAAGGTGTATTAAGGTGTGATACGTCCATTTATATGCCTTTTCCGCACTTTGAACAAAGTCGAGAAAACACGATTTTACGCTCACTAGTGAGTAAAAATTCTTATTTCTTGACTTAACGTAAACTCACTTTTATTGATATTTGAAGGTGTATTAATGTGTGATACGTCCATTTATATGCCTTTTCCGCACTTTGAACAAAGTCGAGAAAACACGATTTTACGCTCAGTAGTGAGTAAAAATTCTTATTTCTTGACTTAACGTAAACTCACTTTTATTGATTTTTAAAGGTGTATTAAGGTGTGATACGTCCATTTATATGCCTTTTCCGCACTTTGAACAAAGTCGAGAAAACACGATTTTACGCTCACTAGTGAGTAAAAATTCTTATTTCTTGACTTAACGTAAACTCACTTTTATTGATATTTAAAGGTGTATTAAGGTGTGATACGTCCATTTATATGCCTTTTCCGCACTTTGAAAAAAGTCGAGAAAACACGATTTTACGCTCACTAGTGAGTAAAAATTCTTATTTCTTGACTTAACGTAAACTCACTTTTATTGATATTTAAAGGTGTATTAAGGTGTGATACGTCCATTTATATGCCTTTTCCGCACTTTGAACAAAGTCGAGAAAACACGATTTTACGCTCACTAGTGAGTAAAAATTCTTATTTCTTGACTTAACGTAAACTCACTTTTATTGATATTTGAAGGTGTATTAATGTGTGATACGTCCATTTATATGCCTTTTCAGCACTTTGAACAAAGTCGAGAAAACACGATTTTACGCTCAGTAGTGAGTAAAAATTCTTATTTCTTGACTTAACGTAAACTTACTTTTATTGATTTTTAAAGGTGTATTAAGGTGTGATACGTCCATTTATGTGCCTTTTCCGCACTTTGAACAAAGTCGAGAAAACACGATTTTACGCTCACTAGTGAGTAAAAATTCTTATTTCTTGACTTAACGTAAACTCACTTTTATTGATTTTTAAAGGTGTATTAAGGTGTGATACGTCCATTTATGTGCCTTTTCCGCACTTTGAACAAAGTCGAGAAAACACGATTTTACGCTCACTAGTGAGTAAAAATTCTTATTTCTTGACTTAACGTAAACTCACTTTTATTGATATTTAAAGGTGTATTAAGGTGTGATACGTCCATTTATCTGCCTTTTCCGCACTTTGAACAAAGTCGAGAAAACACGATTTTACGCTCACTAGTGAGTAAAAATTCTTATTTCTTGACTTAACGTAAACTCTCTTTTATTGATATTTAAAGGTGTATTAAGGTGTGATACGTCCATTTATATGCCTTTTCCGCACTTTGGAAAAGGTCGAGAAAACACGATTTTACGCTCACTAGTGAGTAAAAATTCTTATTTCTTGACTTAACGTAAACTCACTTTTATTGATTTTTAAAGGTGTATTAAGGTGTGATACGTCCATTTATGTGCCTTTTCCGCACTTTGGAAAAAGTCGAGAAAACACGATTTTACGCTCACTAGTGAGTAAAAATTCTTATTTCTTGACTTAACGTAAACTCACTTTTATTGATATTTAAAGGTGTATTAAGGTGTGATACGTCCATTTATATGCCTTTTCCGCGCTTTGAACAAAGTCGAGAAAACACGATTTTACGCTCACTAGTGAGTAAAAACTCTTATTTCTTGACTTAACGTAAACTCACTTTTATTGATATTTAAAGGTGTATTAAGGTGTGATACGTCCATTTATATGCCTTTTCCGCACTTTGAACAAAGTCGAGAAAACACGATTTTACGCTCACTAGTGAGTAAAAATTCTTATTTCTTGACTTAACGTAAACTCACTTTTATTGATATTTAAAGGTGTATTAAGGTGTGATACGTCCATTTATATACCTTTTCCGCACTTTGAACAAAGTCGAGAAAACACGATTTTACGCTCACTAGTGAGAAAAACTCTTATTTCTTGACTTAACGTAAACTCACTTTTATTGATATTTCAAGGTGTATTAAGGTGTGATACGTCCATTTATATGCCTTTTCCGCACTTTGAACAAAGTCGAGAAAACACCATTTTACGCTCACTAGTGAGTAAAAACTCTTATTTCTTGACTTAACGTAAACTCACTTTTATTGATATTTAAAGGTGTATTAAGGTGTGATACGTCCATTTATATGCCTTTTCCGCACTTTGAAAAAAGTCGAGAAAACACGATTTTACGCTCACTAGTGAGTAAAAATTCTTATTTCTTGACTTAACGTAAACTCACTTTTATTGATATTTAAAGGTGTATTAAGGTGTGATACGTCCATTTATATGCCTTTTCCGCACTTTGAACAAAGTCGAGAAAACTCGATTTTACGCTCACTAGTGAGTAAAAATTCTTATTTCTTGACTTAACGTAAACTCACTTTTATTGATATTTAAAGGTGTATAAAGGTGTGATACGTCCATTTATATGCCTTTTCCGCACTTTGAACAAAGTCGAGAAAACACGATTTTACGCTCACTAGTGAGTAAAAACTTCTTATTTCTTGACTTAACGTAAACTCACTTTTATTGATATTTAAAGGTGTATTAAGGTGTGATACGTCCATTTATATGCCTTTTCCGCACTTTGAACAAAGTCGAGAAAACACGATTTTACGCTCACTAGTGAGTAAAAACTCTTATTTCTTGACTTAACGTTAACTCACTTTTATTGATTTTTAAAGGTGTATTAAGGTGTGATACGTCCATTTATGTGCCTTTTCCGCACTTTGAACAAAGTCGAGAAAACACGATTTTACGCTCACTAGTGAGTAAAAATTCTTATTTCTTGACTTAACGTAAACTCACTTTTATTGATATTTAAAGGTGTATTAAGGTGTGATACGTCCATTTATATGCCTTTTCCGCACTTTGAACAAAGTCGAGAAAACACTATTATACGCTCACTAGTGAGTAAAAATTCTGATTTCTTGACTTAACGTAAACTCACTTTTATTGATATTTAAAGGTGTATTAAGGTGTGATACGTCCATTTATATGCCTTTTCCGCACTTTGAACAAAGTCGAGAAAACACGATTTTACGCTCACTAGTGAGTAAAAATTCTTATTTCTTGACTTAACGTAAACTCACTTTTATTGTTATTTAAAGGTGTATTAAGGTGTGATCCGTCCATTTATATGCCTTTTCCGCACTTTGAACAAAGTCGAGAAAACACGATTTTACGCTCACTAGTGAGTAAAAACTCTTATTTCTTGACTTAACGTAAACTCACTTTTATTGATATTTAAAGTGTATTAAGGTGTGATACGTCCGTTTATATGCCTTTTCCGCACTTTGAACAAAGTCGAGAAAACACGATTTTACGCTCACTAGTGAGTAAAAATTCTTATTTCTTGACTTAACGTAAACTCACTTTTATTGATATTTAAAGGTGTATTAAGGTGTGATACGTCCATTTATATGCCTTTTCCGCACTTTGAACAAAGTCGAGAAAACACGATTTTACGCTCACTAGTGAGTAAAAACTCTTATTTCTTGACTTAACGTAAACTCACATTTATTGATATTTAAAGGTGTATTAAGGTGTGATACGTCCATTTATGTGCCTTTTCCGCACTTTGAACAAAGTCGAGAAAACACGATTTTACGCTCACTAGTGAGTAAAAATTCTTATTTCTTGACATAACGTAAACTCACTTTTATTGATTTTTAAAGGTGTATTAAGGTGTGATACGTCCATTTATGTGCCTTTTCCGCACTTTGAACAAAGTCGAGAAAATACGATTTTACGCTCACTAGTGAGTAAAAATTTTTATTTCTTGACTTAACGTAAACTCACTTTTATTGATATTTAAAGGTGTATTAAGGTGTGATACGTCCATTTATATGCCTTTTCCGCTCTTTGAACAAAGTCGAGAAAACACGATTTTACGCTCACTAGTGAGTAAAAACTCTTATTTCTTGACTTAACGTAAACTGACTTTTATTGATATTTGAAGGTGTATTAATGTGTGATACGTCCATTTAT
>JAUKNL010000536.1:0-35979 GCA_030765065.1 Deroplatys truncata | reverse complement strand
ATGGTACACTGAGTTCATCACTCCACTGGTGTTTACAACTGGCAGTGATCTTCCAGAATCTAGGCAGAATGCGTTTGGAACATGGTACACTGAGTTCATCACTCCACTGGTGTTTACAACTGGCAGTGATCTTATAGAATCTACGCAGAATGGGTTTGTAACCTGGTACACTGAGGTCATCACTCCACTGGTGTTTAGAACTGGCAGTGATCTTCCAGTATCTAGGCAGAATGGGTTTGGAACCAGGTACACTGACTTTATGACTGCACTGGTGCTGATCTTCCAGACTCTAGGCAGAATGGGTTTGGAACCAGGTACACTGACTTTATGACTCCACTGGTGTTTGGAACTGGCAGTGATCTTCCAGAATCTAGGCAGAATGGGTTTGGAACCAGGTACACTGACTTTATGACTCCACTGGTGTTTGAAACTGGCAGTGATCTTCCAGTATCTAGGCAGAATGGGTTTGGAACCAGGTACACTGACTTTATGGCTCCACTGGTGTTTGAAACTGGCATTGATCTTCCAGTATCTAGGCAGAATGGGTTTGGAACCAGGTACACTGACTTTATGACTCCACTGGTGTTTGAAACTGGCATTGATCTTCCAGTATCTAGGCAGAATGGGTTTGGCACCAGGTACACTGACTTTATGACTCCACTGGTGCTTGAAACTGGCAGTGATCTTCCAGTATCTAGGCAGAATGAGTTTGGAACCAGGTGCACTGACTTTATGACTCCACTGGTGTTTGAAACTGGCAGTTATCTTCCAGTATCTAGGCAGAATGGGTTTGGAACCAGGTCCACTGACTTTATGACTCCACTGGTGTATGGAACATACAGTGATTTTCCTGAATCTAGGCAGAATGGGTTTGGAACCAGGTACACTGACTTTATGACTCCACTGGTGTTTGGAACTGGCAGTGATCTTCCAGAATCTAGGCAGAATGAGTTTGGAACCAGGTACACTGACTTTATGACTCCCTTGGTGTTTGAAACTGGCAGTGATCTTCCAGAATCTAGGCAGAATGTGTTTGGAACCAGGTACACTGAATTTATGACTCCACTGGTGTTTGAAACTGGCGGTGATCTTCCAGTATCTACGCAGAATGGGTTTGGAACCAGGTGCACTGACTTTATGACTCCACTGGTGTTTGAAACTGGCAGTGATCTTCCAGTATCTAGGCAGAATGGGTTTGGAACCAGGTACACTGACTTTATGACTCCACTGGTGTTTGAAACTGGCAGTGATCTTCCATTATCTAGGCAGAATGGGTTTGGAACCAGGTGCACTGACTTTATGACTCCACTGGTGTTTGAAACTGGCAGTGATCTTCCAGTATCTAGGCAGAATGGGTTTTGAACCAGGTACACTGAGCTCATGACTCCACATGCGTTTGGAACTGGTGGTGATTTTAGAGACTCTGGACAGAATGGGTTTGTAACCTGGTACACTGAGCTCATGTCTCCACTGGTGTTTGGAACTGGCGGTCATTTTCCAGACTCTAGACAGAATAGGTTTGGAACCTGGTACACTGAGCTCATGTCTCCACTGGTGTTTGGAACTGACGGTGATTTTAGAGACTCTAGGCAGAATGGGTTTGGAACCTGGTACACTGAGCTCATGTCTCCACTGGTGTTTGGAACTAGCGGTGATTTTAGAGACTCTATGCAGAATGGGTTTGGAACCTGGTACACTGAGCTCATGTCTCCACTGGTGTTTGGAACTGGCGGTGATTTTGGAAACTCTAGACAGAATGGGTTTGTAACCTGGTACACTGAGCACATGTCTCCACTTGTGTTTGGAACTGGTGGTGATTTTAGAGACTCTAGACAGAATGGGTTTGTAACCTGGTACACTGAGCTCATGTCTCCAATGTGTTTGGAACTGGTGGTGATTTTAGAGACTCTAGACAGAATGGGTTTGTAACCTGGTACACTGAACTCATGAGTCCACTTGTGTTTGGAACTGGTGGTGATTTTAGAGACTCTAGAAAGAATGAGTTTGAAACCTGGTACAATGAGCTCATGTCTCCACTTGTGTTTGGAACTGGTGGTGATTTTAGAGACTCTAGGCAGAATGGGTTTGGAACATGTTAGACTGAGCTCATGTCTCCACTGGTGTTTGGAACTGGCGGTGATTTTAGAGACTCTAGACAGAATGGGTTTGTAACCTGGTACACTGAGCTCATGTCTCCACTTGTGTTTGTAACTGGTGGTGATTTTAGAGACTCTAGACAGAATGGGTTTGTAACCTGGTACACTGAGCTCATGACTCCACTTGTGTTTGGAACTGGTGGTGATTTTAGAGACTCTAGACAGAATGGGTTTGTATCCTGGTACACTGAGCTCATGTCTCCACTTGTGTTTGGAACTGGTGGTGATTTTAGAGACTCTAGGCAGAATGGGTTTCGAACCTGGTACACTGAGCTCATGTCTCCACTGATGTTTGGAACTGGCGGTATTTTAGAGACTACACAAAATGGGTTTGTAACCTGGTACACTGAGTTCATGTCTCCACTGGTATTTTCGATGGTAATTTTAGAGACTCTAGACAGAATGGGTTTGTAACCTGGTAAACTGAGCGCATGTCTCCACTTGTGTTTTGAACGGGTGGTGATTTTAGAGACTAGACAGAATGGGTTTGTAACCTGGTACACTGCGCTCATGTGTCCACTTGTGTTTGGAACGGGTGGTGATTTTAGAGACTAGACAGAATGGGTTTGTAACCTGGTACACTGAGCTCATGTCTACACTGCTGTTTGGAACTGGCGGTGATTTTAGAGACTCTACGCAGAATGGGTTTGTAACCTGGTACACTGAGCTCATTTCTCCACTGGTGTTTGGAACTGGCGGTGATTTTAGAGACTCTAGACAGAATGGGTTTGTAACCTGGTACACTGAGCTCATGTCTCCACTGGTGTTTGGAACTGGTGGTGATTTTAGAGACTAGACAGAAAGGGTTTGTAACCTGGTACGCTGAGCTCATGGCTCCACTGGTGTTTGGAACTGGCGGTGATTTTAGAGACTCTAGACAGAATGGGTTTGGAACCTGGTACACTGAGCTCATTTCTCCACTGGTGTTTGGAACTGGCGGTGAGTTTAGAGACTCTACGTAGAATGGGTTTGGAACCTGGTACACTGAGCTCATTTCTCCACTGGTGTTTGGAACTGGCGGTGATTTTAGAGACTCTACGCAGAATGGGTTTGGAACCTGGTACACTTAGCTCATGTCTCCACTGGTGTTTGGAACTGGCGGTGATTTTAGAGACTCTAGACAGAATGGGTTAGTAACCTGGTACACTGAGCTCATGTCTCCAATGTGTCTGGAACTGGTGATGATTTTAAAGACTCTAGACAGAATGGGTTTGTAACCTGGTACACTGAGCTCATGACTCCACTTGTGTTTGGAACTGGTGGTGATTTTAGAGACTCTAGATAGAATGGGTTTGAAACCTGGTACACTGAGCTCATGTCTCCACTTGTGTTTGGAATTGGTGGTGATTTTAGAGACTCTAGACAGAATAGGTTTGTAACCTGGTACACTGAGCTCATGACTCCACTTGTGTTTGGAACTGGTGGTGATTTTAGAGACTCTAGACAGAATGGGTTTGTATCCTGGTACACTGAGCTCATGACTCCACTTGTGTTTGGAACTGGTGGTGATTTTAGAGACTCTAGACAGAATGGGTTTGTATCCTGGTACACTGAGCTCATGTCTCCACTTGTGTTTGGAACTGGTGGTGATTTTAGAGACTCTAGGCAGAATGGGTTTCGAACCTGGTACACTGAGCTCATGTCTCCACTGATGTTTGGAACTGGCGGTATTTTAGAGACTACACAAAATGGGTTTGTAACCTGGTACACTGAGTTCATGTCTCCACTGGTGTTTTCGATGGTGATTTTAGAGACTCTAGACAGAATGGGTTTGTAACCTGGTAAACTGAGCGCATGTCTCCACTTGTGTTTTGAAGGGGTGGTGATTTTAGAGACTAGACAGAATGGGTTTGTAACCTGGTACACTACGCTCATGTGTCCACTTGTGTTTGGAACGGGTGGTGATTTTAGAGACTAGACAGAATGGGTTTATAACCTGGTACACTGAGCTCATGTCTACACTGCTGTTTGGAACTGGTGGTGATTTTAGAGAATCTAGACAGAATGGGTTTTGGAACCTGGTACACTGAGCTCATGTCTCCACTTGTGTTTGGAACTGGTGGTGATTTTAGAGACTCTAGACAGAATGGGTTTGTAACCTGGTACACTGAGCTCATGTCTCCACTTGTGTTTGGAACTGGTGGTGATTTTAGAGACTCTAGACAGAATGGGTTTGTAACCTGGTAAACTGAGCGCATGTCTCCACTTGTGTTTTTTTGAACGGGTGGTGATTTTAGAGACTAGACAGAATGGGTTTGTAACCTGGTACACTGCGCTCATGTGTCCACTTGTGTTTGGAACGGGTGGTGATTTTAGAGACTCTAGACAGAATGGGTTTGTAACCTGGTAAACTGAGCTCATGTCTCCACTGGTGTTTGGAACTGGTGGTGATTTTAGAGACTCTAGACATAATACGCTTGAAACCTGGTACACTGGGTTAATGACTCCACTTGTGTTTGGAACTGGTGGTTATTTTCCAGACTCTAGACAGAATGGGCTTGTAACCTGGTACACTGAGTTCATGACTCCACTTGTGTTTTGAACTGGTGGTGATTATCTTCCAGATTCTAGACAGAATGGGTTTGAAACCTGGTACACTGAGTTCATGACTTCACTTGTGTTTGGAACTGGTGGTGATTTTCCAGACTCTAGACAGAATAGGTTTGTAACCTGGTAAACTTAGTTCATGACTCCACTTGTGTTTGGAATTGGTGATTATCTTCCAGACTCTAGACAGAATGGGTTTGTAACCTGGTACACTGAGTTCATGACTCCACTTGTGTTTGCAACTGGTGGTTATTTTCCAGACTCTAGACAGAATGGGTTTGTAACCTGGTACACTGAGTTCATGACTCCACTTGTGTTGGGAACTGGTGTTGATTATCTTCCAGATTCTAGACAGAATGGGTTTGAAACCTGGTACACTGAGTTCATGACTCCACTTGTGTTTGCAACTGGTGATTATCTTCCAGACTCTAGACAGAATGGGTTTGTAACCTGGTACACTGAGTTCATGACTCCACTTGTGTTTGCAACTGGTGGTGATTTTCTAAACTCTAAACAGAATGGGTTTGTAACCTGGTACACTGAGTTCATGACTTCACTGGTGTTTGGAACTGGCGGTGATTTTCCAGACTCTACACAGAATAGGTTTGGAACCTGGTACACTGAGCTCATGTCTCTACTTGTGTTTGGAACTGGTGGTGATTTTCCAGACTCTAGACAGAATGGGTTTGAAACCTGGTACACTGAGCTCATGACTTCACTTGTGTTTGGAACTGGTGGTTATTTTCTAAACTCTAGACAGAATGGGTTTGAAACCTGGTACACTGAGTTCATGACTTCACTTGTGTTTGGAACTGGTGGTTATTTTCTAAACTCTAGACAGAATGGGTTTGTAACCTGGTACACTGACTTCATGACTCCACTGGTGTTTGGAACTGGCGCTGATCTACCAGACTCTAGGCAGAATGGGTTTGGAACCTGGTACACTGACTTTATGACTCCACTGGTGTTTGAAACTGGCAATGATCTTCCAGAATCTAGGCAACTGGATTTGGAACCAGGTACACTGACTTTATGACTCCACTGGTGTTTGGAACTGACGCTGATCTACCAGACTCTAGGCAGAATGGGTTTGGAACCTGGTTCACTGACTTTATGTCTCCACTGGTGTTTGGAACTGGTGCTGATCTTACAGACTCTAGGCAGAATGGGTTTGGAACCTGGTACACTGACTTTATGACTCCACTGGTGTTTGGAACTGGCACTGATCTTCCATATACTATGCAGAATGGGATAGGAACCTGGTACACTGAGTTCATGACTCCACTGGTGTTTGGAACCTGGTACATGACTTGATGACTCCACTGGTGTTTGGAACTGGCGCTGATCTTCCAGACTCTACGCAGAATGGGTTTCGGAACCTGGTACACTGACTTTATGACTCCACTGGTGCTTATCTTCGAGAATCTAGGCAGAATGGGTTTGCAACCTGGTACACTGACTTTATGTCTCCACTGGTGCTGATCTTCCAGAATCTAGGCAGAATGGGTTTGCAACCTGGTACACTGACTTTATGACTCCACTGGTGCTGATCTTCCATAATCTAGGCAGAATGGGTTTGCAACCTGGTACACTGACTTTGTGACTCCACTGGTGCTGATCTTCCAGACTCTAGGCAGAATGGGTTTGCAACCTGGTACACTGACTTTATGACTCCACTGGTGTTTGGAACTGGCTGTGATCTTCCAGTATCTCGGCAGAATGGGTTTGGAACCAGGTACACTGACTTTATGACTCCACTGGTGTTTGAAACTGGCATTGATCTTCCAGTATCTAGGCAGAATGGGTTTGGAACCAGGTACACTGACTTTATGACTGCACTGGTGCTGATCTTCCAGACTCTAGGCAGAATGGGTTTGGAACCAGGTACACTGACTTTATGACTCCACTGGTGTTTGGAACTTGCAGTGATCTTCCAGAATCTAGGCAGAATGGGTTTGGAACCAGGTACACTGACTTTATGACTCCACTGGTGTTTGAAACTGGCAGTGATCTTCCAGTATCTAGGCAGAATGGGTTTGGAACCAGGTACACTGACTTTATGACTCCACTGGTGTTTGAAACTGGCATTGATCTTCCAGTATCTAGGCAGAATGGGTTTGGAACCAGGTACACTGACTTTATGGCTCCACTGGTGTTTGAAACTGGCATTGATCTTCCAGTATCTAGGCAGAATGGGTTTGGAACCAGGTACACTGTCTTTATGACTCCACTGGTGTTTGAAACTGGCATTGATCTTCCAGTATCTAGGCAGAATGGGTTTGGAACCAGGTACACTGACTTTATGACTCCACTGGTGCTTGAAACTGGCAGTGATCTTCCAGTATCTAGGCAGAATGAGTTTGGAACCAGGTCCACTGACTTTATGACTCCACTGGTGTTTGGAACATACAGTGATTGTATTGAATCTAGGCAGAATGGGTTTGGAACCAGGTACACTGACTTTATGACTCCACTGGTGTTTGGAACTGGCAGTGATCTTCCAGAATCTAGGCAGAATGAGTTTGGAACCAGGTACACTGACTTTATGACTCCCTTGTTGTTTGAAACTGGCAGTGATCTTCCAGAATCTAGGCAGAATGTGTTTGGAACCAGGTACACTGAATTTATGACTCCACTGGTGTTTGAAACTGGCGGTGATCTTCCAGTATCTACGCAGAATGGGTTTGGAACCAGGTGCACTGACTTTATGACTCCACTGGTGTTTGAAACTGGCAGTGATCTTCCAGTATCTAGGCAGAATGGGTTTGGAACCAGGTACACTGACTTTATGACTCCACTGGTGTTTGAAACTGGCAGTGATCTTCCAGTATCTAGGCAGAATGGGTTTGGAACCAGGTGCACTGACTTTATGACTCCACTGGTGTTTGAAACTGGCAGTGATCTTCCAGTATCTAGGCAGAATGGGTTTGGAACCAGGTACACTGAGCTCATGACTCCACATGCGTTTGGAACTGGTGGTGATTTTAGAGACTCTGGACAGAATGGGTTTGTAACCTGGTACACTGAGCTCATGTCTCCACTTGTGTTTGGAACTGGTGGTTATTTTAGAGACTCTAGGCAGAATGGGTTTGGAACCTGATACACTGAGCTCATGTCTCCACTGGTGTTTGGAACTGGCGGTCATTTTCCAGACTCTAGACAGAATAGGTTTGTAACCTGGTACACTGAGCTCATGTCTCCACTGGTGTTTGGAACTGACGGTGATTTTAGAGACTCTAGGCAGAATGGGTTTGGAACCTGGTACACTGAGCTCATGTCTCCACTGGTGTTTGGAACTAGCGGTGATTTTAGAGACTCTATGCAGAATGGGTTTGGAACCTGGTACACTGAGCTCATGTCTCCACTGGTGTTTGGAACTGGCGGTGATTTTAGAAACTCTAGACAGAATGGGTTTGTAACCTGGTACAGTGAGCACATGTCTCCACTTGTGCTTGGAACTGGTGGTGATTTTAGAGACTCTAGACAGAATGGGTTTGTAACCTGGTACACTGAGCTCATGTCTCCAATGTGTTTGGAACTGGTGGTGATTTTAGAGACTCTAGGCAGAATGGGTTTGGAACATGTTAGACTGAGCTCATGTCTCCACTGGTGTTTGGAACTGGCGGTGAATTTAGAGACTCTAGGCAGAATGGGTTTGTAACCTGGTACACTGAGCGTATGTCTCCAGTGGTGCTTGGAACTGGTGGTGATTTTAGAGAGTCTAGGCAGAATGGGTTTGTAACCTGGTACACTGAGCGTATGTCTCCAGTGGTGCTTGGAACTGGTGGTGATTTTAGAGTCTCTAGGCAGATTGGGTTTGTAACCATGTACAATGAGCTCATGACTCCACTTGTGTTTGGAACTGGTGGTGATTTTCCAGACTCTAGGCGGATTGGGTTTGTAACCTGGTACACTGAGCTCATGTGTCCACTTGTGTTTGGAACTGGTGGTGATTTTAGAGACTCTAGACAGAATGGGTTTGTAACCTGGTACACTGAGCTCATGTTTCCACTTGTGTTTGGAACTGGTGGTGATTTTAGAGACTAGACAGAAAGGGTTTGTAACCTGGAACACTGAGCTCATGTTTCCACTTATGTTTGGAACTGGTGGTGATTTTAGAGACTCTAGACAGAATGGGTTTGTAACCTGGTACACTGAGCTCATGTGTCCACTTGTGTTTGGAACGGGTGGTGATTTTAGAGACTAGACAGAAAGGGTTTGTAACCTGGTACACTGACCTCATGTCTCCACTTGTGTTTGGAACTGGCGGTGATTTTCTAAACTCTAGACAGAATGCGCTTGGAACCTGGTACACTGAGCTCATGTCTCCACTGGTGTTTGGAACTGGCGGTGATTTTAGAGACTCTACGCAGAATGGGTTTGGAACCTGGTACACTGAGCTCATTTCTCCAGTGGTGTTTGGAACTGGCGGTGATTTTAGAGACTCTAGACAAAATGGGTTTGTAACCTGGTACACTGAGCTCATGTCTCCACTGGTGTTTGGAACTGGCGGTGATTTTAGAGACTCTAGACAGAATGGGGTTGGAACCTGGTACACTGAGCTCATTTCTCCACTTGTGTTTGGAACTGGCGGTGATTTTAGAGACTCTACGCAGAATGGGTTTGGAACCTGGTACACTGAGCTCATTTCTCCAATGGTGTTTGGAACTGGCGGTGATTTTAGAGACTCTACGCAGAATGGGTTTGGAACCTGGTACACTGAGCTCATTTCTCCACTGGTGTTTGGAACTGGCGGTGATTTTAGAGACTCTAGACAGAATGGGTTTGTAACCTGGTACACTGAGCGTATGTCTCCACTGGTGTTTGGAACTGGCGGTGATTTTAGAGACTCTACGCAGAATGGGTTTGTAACCTGGTACACTGAGCTCATTTCTCCACTGGTGTTTGGAACTGGCGGTGATTTTAGAGACTCTAGACAGAATGGGTTTGTAACCTGGTACACTGAGCTCATGTCTCCACTGGTGTTTGGAACTGGCGGTGATTTTCGAGACTCTACGCAGAATGGGTTTGTAACCTGGTACACTGAGCTCATTTCTCCACTGGTGTTTGGAACTGGCGGTGATTTTAGAGACTCTACGTGGAATGGGTTTGGAACCTGGTACACTGAGCTCATTTCTCCACTGGTGTTTGGAACTGGCGGTGATTTTAGAGACTCTAGACAGAATGGGTTTGTAACCTGGTACACTGAGCTCATGTCTCCACTGGTGTTTGGAACTGGTGGTGATTTTAGAGACTAGACAGAAAGGGTTTGTAACCTGGTACGCTGAGCTCATGGCTCCACTGGTGTTTGGAACTGGCGGTGATTTTAGAGACTCTAGACAGAATGGGTTTGGAACCTGGTACACTGAGCTCATTTCTCCACTGGTGTTTGGAACTGGCGGTGAGTTTAGAGACTCTACGTAGAATGGGTTTGGAACCTGGTACACTGAGCTCATTTCTCCACTGGTGTTTGGAACTGGCGGTGATTTTAGAGACTCTACGCAGAATGGGTTTGGAACCTGGTACACTTAGCTCATGTCTCCACTGGTGTTTGGAACTGGCGGTGATTTTAGAGACTCTAGACAGAATGGGTTAGTAACCTGGTACACTGAGCTCATGTCTCCAATGTGTCTGGAACTGGTGATGATTTTAAAGACTCTAGACAGAATGGGTTTGTAACCTGGTACACTGAGCTCATGACTCCACTTGTGTTTGGAACTGGTGGTGATTTTAGAGACTCTAGATAGAATGGGTTTGAAACCTGGTACACTGAGCTCATGTCTCCACTTGTGTTTGGAATTGGTGGTGATTTTAGAGACTCTAGACAGAATAGGTTTGTAACCTGGTACACTGAGCTCATGACTCCACTTGTGTTTGGAACTGGTGGTGATTTTAGAGACTCTAGACAGAATGGGTTTGTATCCTGGTACACTGAGCTCATGACTCCACTTGTGTTTGGAACTGGTGGTGATTTTAGAGACTCTAGACAGAATGGGTTTGTATCCTGGTACACTGAGCTCATGTCTCCACTTGTGTTTGGAACTGGTGGTGATTTTAGAGACTCTAGGCAGAATGGGTTTCGAACCTGGTACACTGAGCTCATGTCTCCACTGATGTTTGGAACTGGCGGTATTTTAGAGACTACACAAAATGGGTTTGTAACCTGGTACACTGAGTTCATGTCTCCACTGGTGTTTTCGATGGTGATTTTAGAGACTCTAGACAGAATGGGTTTGTAACCTGGTAAACTGAGCGCATGTCTCCACTTGTGTTTTGAAGGGGTGGTGATTTTAGAGACTAGACAGAATGGGTTTGTAACCTGGTACACTACGCTCATGTGTCCACTTGTGTTTGGAACGGGTGGTGATTTTAGAGACTAGACAGAATGGGTTTATAACCTGGTACACTGAGCTCATGTCTACACTGCTGTTTGGAACTGGTGGTGATTTTAGAGAATCTAGACAGAATGGGTTTTGGAACCTGGTACACTGAGCTCATGTCTCCACTTGTGTTTGGAACTGGTGGTGATTTTAGAGACTCTAGACAGAATGGGTTTGTAACCTGGTACACTGAGCTCATGTCTCCACTTGTGTTTGGAACTGGTGGTGATTTTAGAGACTCTAGACAGAATGGGTTTGTAACCTGGTAAACTGAGCGCATGTCTCCACTTGTGTTTTTTTGAACGGGTGGTGATTTTAGAGACTAGACAGAATGGGTTTGTAACCTGGTACACTGCGCTCATGTGTCCACTTGTGTTTGGAACGGGTGGTGATTTTAGAGACTCTAGACAGAATGGGTTTGTAACCTGGTAAACTGAGCTCATGTCTCCACTGGTGTTTGGAACTGGTGGTGATTTTAGAGACTCTAGACATAATACGCTTGAAACCTGGTACACTGGGTTAATGACTCCACTTGTGTTTGGAACTGGTGGTTATTTTCCAGACTCTAGACAGAATGGGCTTGTAACCTGGTACACTGAGTTCATGACTCCACTTGTGTTTTGAACTGGTGGTGATTATCTTCCAGATTCTAGACAGAATGGGTTTGAAACCTGGTACACTGAGTTCATGACTTCACTTGTGTTTGGAACTGGTGGTGATTTTCCAGACTCTAGACAGAATAGGTTTGTAACCTGGTAAACTTAGTTCATGACTCCACTTGTGTTTGGAATTGGTGATTATCTTCCAGACTCTAGACAGAATGGGTTTGTAACCTGGTACACTGAGTTCATGACTCCACTTGTGTTTGCAACTGGTGGTTATTTTCCAGACTCTAGACAGAATGGGTTTGTAACCTGGTACACTGAGTTCATGACTCCACTTGTGTTGGGAACTGGTGTTGATTATCTTCCAGATTCTAGACAGAATGGGTTTGAAACCTGGTACACTGAGTTCATGACTCCACTTGTGTTTGCAACTGGTGATTATCTTCCAGACTCTAGACAGAATGGGTTTGTAACCTGGTACACTGAGTTCATGACTCCACTTGTGTTTGCAACTGGTGGTGATTTTCTAAACTCTAAACAGAATGGGTTTGTAACCTGGTACACTGAGTTCATGACTTCACTGGTGTTTGGAACTGGCGGTGATTTTCCAGACTCTACACAGAATAGGTTTGGAACCTGGTACACTGAGCTCATGTCTCTACTTGTGTTTGGAACTGGTGGTGATTTTCCAGACTCTAGACAGAATGGGTTTGAAACCTGGTACACTGAGCTCATGACTTCACTTGTGTTTGGAACTGGTGGTTATTTTCTAAACTCTAGACAGAATGGGTTTGAAACCTGGTACACTGAGTTCATGACTTCACTTGTGTTTGGAACTGGTGGTTATTTTCTAAACTCTAGACAGAATGGGTTTGTAACCTGGTACACTGACTTCATGACTCCACTGGTGTTTGGAACTGGCGCTGATCTACCAGACTCTAGGCAGAATGGGTTTGGAACCTGGTACACTGACTTTATGACTCCACTGGTGTTTGAAACTGGCAATGATCTTCCAGAATCTAGGCAACTGGATTTGGAACCAGGTACACTGACTTTATGACTCCACTGGTGTTTGGAACTGACGCTGATCTACCAGACTCTAGGCAGAATGGGTTTGGAACCTGGTTCACTGACTTTATGTCTCCACTGGTGTTTGGAACTGGTGCTGATCTTACAGACTCTAGGCAGAATGGGTTTGGAACCTGGTACACTGACTTTATGACTCCACTGGTGTTTGGAACTGGCACTGATCTTCCATATACTATGCAGAATGGGATAGGAACCTGGTACACTGAGTTCATGACTCCACTGGTGTTTGGAACCTGGTACATGACTTGATGACTCCACTGGTGTTTGGAACTGGCGCTGATCTTCCAGACTCTACGCAGAATGGGTTTCGGAACCTGGTACACTGACTTTATGACTCCACTGGTGCTTATCTTCGAGAATCTAGGCAGAATGGGTTTGCAACCTGGTACACTGACTTTATGTCTCCACTGGTGCTGATCTTCCAGAATCTAGGCAGAATGGGTTTGCAACCTGGTACACTGACTTTATGACTCCACTGGTGCTGATCTTCCATAATCTAGGCAGAATGGGTTTGCAACCTGGTACACTGACTTTGTGACTCCACTGGTGCTGATCTTCCAGACTCTAGGCAGAATGGGTTTGCAACCTGGTACACTGACTTTATGACTCCACTGGTGTTTGGAACTGGCTGTGATCTTCCAGTATCTCGGCAGAATGGGTTTGGAACCAGGTACACTGACTTTATGACTCCACTGGTGTTTGAAACTGGCATTGATCTTCCAGTATCTAGGCAGAATGGGTTTGGAACCAGGTACACTGACTTTATGACTGCACTGGTGCTGATCTTCCAGACTCTAGGCAGAATGGGTTTGGAACCAGGTACACTGACTTTATGACTCCACTGGTGTTTGGAACTTGCAGTGATCTTCCAGAATCTAGGCAGAATGGGTTTGGAACCAGGTACACTGACTTTATGACTCCACTGGTGTTTGAAACTGGCAGTGATCTTCCAGTATCTAGGCAGAATGGGTTTGGAACCAGGTACACTGACTTTATGACTCCACTGGTGTTTGAAACTGGCATTGATCTTCCAGTATCTAGGCAGAATGGGTTTGGAACCAGGTACACTGACTTTATGGCTCCACTGGTGTTTGAAACTGGCATTGATCTTCCAGTATCTAGGCAGAATGGGTTTGGAACCAGGTACACTGTCTTTATGACTCCACTGGTGTTTGAAACTGGCATTGATCTTCCAGTATCTAGGCAGAATGGGTTTGGAACCAGGTACACTGACTTTATGACTCCACTGGTGCTTGAAACTGGCAGTGATCTTCCAGTATCTAGGCAGAATGAGTTTGGAACCAGGTCCACTGACTTTATGACTCCACTGGTGTTTGGAACATACAGTGATTGTATTGAATCTAGGCAGAATGGGTTTGGAACCAGGTACACTGACTTTATGACTCCACTGGTGTTTGGAACTGGCAGTGATCTTCCAGAATCTAGGCAGAATGAGTTTGGAACCAGGTACACTGACTTTATGACTCCCTTGTTGTTTGAAACTGGCAGTGATCTTCCAGAATCTAGGCAGAATGTGTTTGGAACCAGGTACACTGAATTTATGACTCCACTGGTGTTTGAAACTGGCGGTGATCTTCCAGTATCTACGCAGAATGGGTTTGGAACCAGGTGCACTGACTTTATGACTCCACTGGTGTTTGAAACTGGCAGTGATCTTCCAGTATCTAGGCAGAATGGGTTTGGAACCAGGTACACTGACTTTATGACTCCACTGGTGTTTGAAACTGGCAGTGATCTTCCAGTATCTAGGCAGAATGGGTTTGGAACCAGGTGCACTGACTTTATGACTCCACTGGTGTTTGAAACTGGCAGTGATCTTCCAGTATCTAGGCAGAATGGGTTTGGAACCAGGTACACTGAGCTCATGACTCCACATGCGTTTGGAACTGGTGGTGATTTTAGAGACTCTGGACAGAATGGGTTTGTAACCTGGTACACTGAGCTCATGTCTCCACTTGTGTTTGGAACTGGTGGTTATTTTAGAGACTCTAGGCAGAATGGGTTTGGAACCTGATACACTGAGCTCATGTCTCCACTGGTGTTTGGAACTGGCGGTCATTTTCCAGACTCTAGACAGAATAGGTTTGTAACCTGGTACACTGAGCTCATGTCTCCACTGGTGTTTGGAACTGACGGTGATTTTAGAGACTCTAGGCAGAATGGGTTTGGAACCTGGTACACTGAGCTCATGTCTCCACTGGTGTTTGGAACTAGCGGTGATTTTAGAGACTCTATGCAGAATGGGTTTGGAACCTGGTACACTGAGCTCATGTCTCCACTGGTGTTTGGAACTGGCGGTGATTTTAGAAACTCTAGACAGAATGGGTTTGTAACCTGGTACAGTGAGCACATGTCTCCACTTGTGCTTGGAACTGGTGGTGATTTTAGAGACTCTAGACAGAATGGGTTTGTAACCTGGTACACTGAGCTCATGTCTCCAATGTGTTTGGAACTGGTGGTGATTTTAGAGACTCTAGGCAGAATGGGTTTGGAACATGTTAGACTGAGCTCATGTCTCCACTGGTGTTTGGAACTGGCGGTGAATTTAGAGACTCTAGGCAGAATGGGTTTGTAACCTGGTACACTGAGCGTATGTCTCCAGTGGTGCTTGGAACTGGTGGTGATTTTAGAGAGTCTAGGCAGAATGGGTTTGTAACCTGGTACACTGAGCGTATGTCTCCAGTGGTGCTTGGAACTGGTGGTGATTTTAGAGTCTCTAGGCAGATTGGGTTTGTAACCATGTACAATGAGCTCATGACTCCACTTGTGTTTGGAACTGGTGGTGATTTTCCAGACTCTAGGCGGATTGGGTTTGTAACCTGGTACACTGAGCTCATGTGTCCACTTGTGTTTGGAACTGGTGGTGATTTTAGAGACTCTAGACAGAATGGGTTTGTAACCTGGTACACTGAGCTCATGTTTCCACTTGTGTTTGGAACTGGTGGTGATTTTAGAGACTAGACAGAAAGGGTTTGTAACCTGGAACACTGAGCTCATGTTTCCACTTATGTTTGGAACTGGTGGTGATTTTAGAGACTCTAGACAGAATGGGTTTGTAACCTGGTACACTGAGCTCATGTGTCCACTTGTGTTTGGAACGGGTGGTGATTTTAGAGACTAGACAGAAAGGGTTTGTAACCTGGTACACTGACCTCATGTCTCCACTTGTGTTTGGAACTGGCGGTGATTTTCTAAACTCTAGACAGAATGCGCTTGGAACCTGGTACACTGAGCTCATGTCTCCACTGGTGTTTGGAACTGGCGGTGATTTTAGAGACTCTACGCAGAATGGGTTTGGAACCTGGTACACTGAGCTCATTTCTCCAGTGGTGTTTGGAACTGGCGGTGATTTTAGAGACTCTAGACAAAATGGGTTTGTAACCTGGTACACTGAGCTCATGTCTCCACTGGTGTTTGGAACTGGCGGTGATTTTAGAGACTCTAGACAGAATGGGGTTGGAACCTGGTACACTGAGCTCATTTCTCCACTTGTGTTTGGAACTGGCGGTGATTTTAGAGACTCTACGCAGAATGGGTTTGGAACCTGGTACACTGAGCTCATTTCTCCAATGGTGTTTGGAACTGGCGGTGATTTTAGAGACTCTACGCAGAATGGGTTTGGAACCTGGTACACTGAGCTCATTTCTCCACTGGTGTTTGGAACTGGCGGTGATTTTAGAGACTCTAGACAGAATGGGTTTGTAACCTGGTACACTGAGCGTATGTCTCCACTGGTGTTTGGAACTGGCGGTGATTTTAGAGACTCTACGCAGAATGGGTTTGTAACCTGGTACACTGAGCTCATTTCTCCACTGGTGTTTGGAACTGGCGGTGATTTTAGAGACTCTAGACAGAATGGGTTTGTAACCTGGTACACTGAGCTCATGTCTCCACTGGTGTTTGGAACTGGCGGTGATTTTCGAGACTCTACGCAGAATGGGTTTGTAACCTGGTACACTGAGCTCATTTCTCCACTGGTGTTTGGAACTGGCGGTGATTTTAGAGACTCTACGTGGAATGGGTTTGGAACCTGGTACACTGAGCTCATTTCTCCACTGGTGTTTGGAACTGGCGGTGATTTTAGAGACTCTACGCAGAATGGGTTTGGAACCTCGTACACTGAGCTCATGTCTCCACTGGTGTTTGAAACTGGCGGTGATTTTAGAGACTCTAGACAGAATGGGTTTGTAACCTGGTACACTGAGCTCATGTCTCCAATGTGTCTGGAACTGGTGATGATTTTAAAGACTCTAGACAGAATGGGTTTGTAACCTGGTACACTGAGCTCATGACTCCACTTGTGTTTGGAACTGGTGGTGATTTTAGAGACTCTAGATAGAATGGGTTTGAAACCTGGTACACTGAGCTCATGTCTCCACTTGTGTTTGGAATTGGTGGTGATTTTAGAGACTCTAGAAAGAATGGGTTTGTAACCTGGTACACTGAGCTCATGTCTCCACTTGTGTTTGTAACTGGTGGTGATTTTAGAGACTCTAGACAGAATGGGTTTGTAACCTGGTACACTGAGCTCATGTCTCCACTTGTGTTTGTAACTGGCGGTGATTTTAGAGACTCTAGACAGAATGGGTTTGTAACCTGGTACACTGAGCTCATGTCTCTACTTGTGTTTGGAACTGGTGGTGATTTTCCAGACTCTAGACAGAATGGGTTTGAAACCTGGTACACTGAGCTCATGACTTCACTTGTGTTTGGAACTGGTGGTTATTTTCTAAACTCTAGACAGAATGGGTTTGAAACCTGGTACACTGAGTTCATGACTTCACTTGTGTTTGGAACTGGTGGTTATTTTCTAAACTCTAGACAGAATGGGTTTGTAACCTGGTACACTGACTTCATGACTCCACTGGTGTTTGGAACTGGCGCTGATCTACCAGACTCTAGGCAGAATGGGTTTGGAACCTGGTACACTGACTTTATGACTCCACTGGTGTTTGAAACTGGCAATGATCTTCCAGAATCTAGGCAAATGGATTTGGAACCAGGTACACTGACTTTATGACTCCACTGGTGTTTGGAACTGACGCTGATCTACCAGACTCTAGGCAGAATGGGTTTGGAACCTGGTTCACTGACTTTATGTCTCCACTGGTGTTTGGAACTGGTGCTGATCTTACAGACTCTAGGCAGAATGGGTTTGGAACCTGGTACACTGACTTTATGACTCCACTGGTGTTTGGAACTGGCACTGATCTTCCATAATCTATGCAGAATGGGATAGGAACCTGGTACACTGAGTTCATGACTCCACTGGTGTTTGGAACCTGGTACATGACTTGATGACTCCACTGGTGTTTGGAACTGGCGCTGATCTTCCAGACTCTACGCAGAATGGGTTTCGGAACCTGGTACACTGACTTTATGACTCCACTGGTGCTTATCTTCGAGAATCTAGGCAGAATGGGTTTGCAACCTGGTACACTGACTTTATGTCTCCACTGGTGCTGATCTTCCAGAATCTAGGCAGAATGGGTTTGCAACCTGGTACACTGACTTTATGACTCCACTGGTGCTGATCTTCCATAATCTAGGCAGAATGGGTTTGCAACCTGGTACACTGACTTTGTGACTCCACTGGTGCTGATCTTCCAGACTCTAGGCAGAATGGGTTTGCAACCTGGTACACTGACTTTATGACTCCACTGGTGTTTGGAACTGGCTGTGATCTTCCAGTATCTCGGCAGAATGGGTTTGGAACCAGGTACACTGACTTTATGACTCCACTGGTGTTTGAAACTGGCATTGATCTTCCAGTATCTAGGCAGAATGGGTTTGGAACCAGGTACACTGACTTTATGACTGCACTGGTGCTGATCTTCCAGACTCTAGGCAGAATGGGTTTGGAACCAGGTACACTGACTTTATGACTCCACTGGTGTTTGGAACTGGCAGTGATCTTCCAGAATCTAGGCAGAATGGGTTTGGAACCAGGTACACTGACTTTATGACTCCACTGGTGTTTGAAACTGGCAGTGATCTTCCAGTATCTAGGCAGAATGGGTTTGGAACCAGGTACACTGACTTTATGACTCCACTGGTGTTTGAAACTGGCATTGATCTTCCAGTATCTAGGCAGAATGGGTTTGGAACCAGGTACACTGACTTTATGGCTCCACTGGTGTTTGAAACTGGCATTGATCTTCCAGTATCTAGGCAGAATGGGTTTGGAACCAGGTACACTGTCTTTATGACTCCACTGGTGTTTGAAACTGGCATTGATCTTCCAGTATCTAGGCAGAATGGGTTTGGAACCAGGTACACTGACTTTATGACTCCACTGGTGCTTGAAACTGGCAGTGATCTTCCAGTATCTAGGCAGAATGAGTTTGGACCCAGGTCCACTGACTTTATGACTCCACTGGTGTTTGGAACATACAGTGATTGTATTGAATCTAGGCAGAATGGGTTTGGAACCAGGTACACTGACTTTATGACTCCACTGGTGTTTGGAACTGGCAGTGATCTTCCAGAATCTAGGCAGAATGAGTTTGGAACCAGGTACACTGACTTTATGACTCCCTTGTTGTTTGAAACTGGCAGTGATCTTCCAGAATCTAGGCAGAATGTGTTTGGAACCAGGTACACTGAATTTATGACTCCACTGGTGTTTGAAACTGGCGGTGATCTTCCAGTATCTACGCAGAATGGGTTTGGAACCAGGTGCACTGACTTTATGACTCCACTGGTGTTTGAAACTGGCAGTGATCTTCCAGTATCTAGGCAGAATGGGTTTGGAACCAGGTACACTGACTTTATGACTCCACTGGTGTTTGAAACTGGCAGTGATCTTCCAGTATCTAGGCAGAATGGGTTTGGAACCAGGTGCACTGACTTTATGACTCCACTGGTGTTTGAAACTGGCAGTGATCTTCCAGTATCTAGGCAGAATGGGTTTGGAACCAGGTACACTGAGCTCATGACTCCACATGCGTTTGGAACTGGTGGTGATTTTAGAGACTCTGGACAGAATGGGTTTGTAACCTGGTACACTGAGCTCATGTCTCCACTTGTGTTTGGAACTGGTGGTTATTTTAGAGACTCTAGGCAGAATGGGTTTGGAACCTGATACACTGAGCTCATGTCTCCACTGGTGTTTGGAACTGGCGGTCATTTTCCAGACTCTAGACAGAATAGGTTTGTAACCTGGTACACTGAGCTCATGTCTCCACTGGTGTTTGGAACTGACGGTGATTTTAGAGACTCTAGGCAGAATGGGTTTGGAACCTGGTACACTGAGCTCATGTCTCCACTGGTGTTTGGAACTAGCGGTGATTTTAGAGACTCTATGCAGAATGGGTTTGGAACCTGGTACACTGAGCTCATGTCTCCACTGGTGTTTGGAACTGGCGGTGATTTTAGAAACTCTAGACAGAATGGGTTTGTAACCTGGTACACTGAGCACATGTCTCCACTTGTGCTTGGAACTGGTGGTGATTTTAGAGACTCTAGACAGAATGGGTTTGTAACCTGGTACACTGAGCTCATGTCTCCAATGTGTTTGGAACTGGTGGTGATTTTAGAGACTCTAGGCAGAATGGGTTTGGAACATGTTAGACTGAGCTCATGTCTCCACTGGTGTTTGGAACTGGCGGTGAATTTAGAGACTCTAGGCAGAATGGGTTTGTAACCTGGTACACTGAGCGTATGTCTCCAGTGGTGCTTGGAACTGGTGGTGATTTTAGAGAGTCTAGGCAGAATGGGTTTGTAACCTGGTACACTGAGCGTATGTCTCCAGTGGTGCTTGGAACTGGTGGTGATTTTAGAGTCTCTAGGCAGATTGGGTTTGTAACCATGTACAATGAGCTCATGACTCCACTTGTGTTTGGAACTGGTGGTGATTTTCCAGACTCTAGGCGGATTGGGTTTGTAACCTGGTACACTGAGCTCATGTGTCCACTTGTGTTTGGAACTGGTGGTGATTTTAGAGACTCTAGACAGAATGGGTTTGTAACCTGGTACACTGAGCTCATGTTTCCACTTGTGTTTGGAACTGGTGGTGATTTTAGAGACTAGACAGAAAGGGTTTGTAACCTGGAACACTGAGCTCATGTTTCCACTTATGTTTGGAACTGGTGGTGATTTTAGAGACTCTAGACAGAATGGGTTTGTAACCTGGTACACTGAGCTCATGTGTCCACTTGTGTTTGGAACGGGTGGTGATTTTAGAGACTAGACAGAAAGGGTTTGTAACCTGGTACACTGACCTCATGTCTCCACTTGTGTTTGGAACTGGCGGTGATTTTCTAAACTCTAGACAGAATGCGCTTGGAACCTGGTACACTGAGCTCATGTCTCCACTGGTGTTTGGAACTGGCGGTGATTTTAGAGACTCTACGCAGAATGGGTTTGGAACCTGGTACACTGAGCTCATTTCTCCAGTGGTGTTTGGAACTGGCGGTGATTTTAGAGACTCTAGACAAAATGGGTTTGTAACCTGGTACACTGAGCTCATGTCTCCACTGGTGTTTGGAACTGGCGGTGATTTTAGAGACTCTAGACAGAATGGGGTTGGAACCTGGTACACTGAGCTCATTTCTCCACTTGTGTTTGGAACTGGCGGTGATTTTAGAGACTCTACGCAGAATGGGTTTGGAACCTGGTACACTGAGCTCATTTCTCCAATGGTGTTTGGAACTGGCGGTGATTTTAGAGACTCTACGCAGAATGGGTTTGGAACCTGGTACACTGAGCTCATTTCTCCACTGGTGTTTGGAACTGGCGGTGATTTTAGAGACTCTAGACAGAATGGGTTTGTAACCTGGTACACTGAGCGTATGTCTCCACTGGTGTTTGGAACTGGCGGTGATTTTAGAGACTCTACGCAGAATGGGTTTGTAACCTGGTACACTGAGCTCATTTCTCCACTGGTGTTTGGAACTGGCGGTGATTTTAGAGACTCTAGACAGAATGGGTTTGTAACCTGGTACACTGAGCTCATGTCTCCACTGGTGTTTGGAACTGGCGGTGATTTTCGAGACTCTACGCAGAATGGGTTTGTAACCTGGTACACTGAGCTCATTTCTCCACTGGTGTTTGGAACTGGCGGTGATTTTAGAGACTCTACGTGGAATGGGTTTGGAACCTGGTACACTGAGCTCATTTCTCCACTGGTGTTTGGAACTGGCGGTGATTTTAGAGACTCTACGCAGAATGGGTTTGGAACCTCGTACACTGAGCTCATGTCTCCACTGGTGTTTGAAACTGGCGGTGATTTTAGAGACTCTAGACAGAATGGGTTTGTAACCTGGTACACTGAGCTCATGTCTCCAATGTGTCTGGAACTGGTGATGATTTTAAAGACTCTAGACAGAATGGGTTTGTAACCTGGTACACTGAGCTCATGACTCCACTTGTGTTTGGAACTGGTGGTGATTTTAGAGACTCTAGATAGAATGGGTTTGAAACCTGGTACACTGAGCTCATGTCTCCACTTGTGTTTGGAATTGGTGGTGATTTTAGAGACTCTAGACAGAATGGGTTTGTAACCTGGTACACTGAGCTCATGTCTCCACTTGTGTTTGTAACTGGTGGTGATTTTAGAGACTCTAGACAGAATGGGTTTGTAACCTGGTACACTGAGCTCATGTCTCCACTTGTGTTTGTAACTGGCGGTGATTTTAGAGACTCTAGACAGAATGGGTTTGTAACCTGGTACACTGAGCTCATGTCTCCACTTGTGTTTGTAACTGGTGGTGATTTTAGAGACTCTAGACAGAATGGGTTTGTAACCTGGTACACTGAGCTCATGACTCCACTTGTGTTTGGAACTGGTGGTGATTTTAGAGACTCTAGACAGAATGGGTTTGTATCCTGGTACACTGAGCTCATGTCTCCACTTGTGTTTGGAACTGGTGGTGATTTTAGAGACTCTAGGCAGAATGGGTTTGGAACCTGGTACACTGAGCTCATGTCTCCACTGATGTTTGGAACTGGCAGTATTTTAGAGACTCTACACAAAATGGGTTTGTAACATGGTACACTGAGTTCATGTCTCCACTGGTGTTTTCAATGGTGATTTTAGAGACTCTAGACAGAATGGGTTTGTAACCTGGTAAACTGAGCGCATGTCTCCACTTGTGTTTTGAACGGGTGGTGATTTTAGAGACTAGACAGAATGGGTTTGTAACCTGGTACACTGCGGTCATGTGTCCACTTGTGTTTGGAACGGGTGGTGATTTTAGAGACTAGACAGAATGGGTTAATAACCTGGTACACTGAGCTCATGTCTACACTGCTGTTTGGAACTGGTGGTGATTTTAGAGAATCTAGACAGAATGGGTTTTGGAACCTGGTACACTGAGCTCATGTCTCCACTTGTGTTTGGAACTGGTGGTGATTTTAGAGACTCTAGACAGAATGGGTTTGTAACCTGGTACACTGAGCTCATGTCTCCACTTGTGTTTGGAACTGGTGGTGATTTTAGAGACTCTAGACAGAATGGGTTTGTAACCTGGTAAACTGAGCGCATGTCTCCACTTGTGTTTTTTTGAACGGGTGGTGATTTTAGAGACTAGACAGAATGGGTTTGTAACCTGGTACACTGCGCTCATGTGTCCACTTGTGTTTGGAAAGGGTGGTGATTTTAGAGACTCTAGACAGACAGGGTTTGTAACCTGGTAAACTGAGCTCATGTCTCCACTGGTGTTTGGAACTGGTGGTGATTTTAGAGACTCTAGACATAATACGCTTTAAACCTGGTACACTGGGTTAATGACTCCACTTGTGTTTGGAACTGGTGGTTATTTTCCAGACTCTAGACAGAATGGGTTTGTAACCTGGTACACTGAGTTCATGACTCCACTTGTGTTTTGAACTGGTGGTGATTATCTTCCAGATTCTAGACAGAATGGGTTTGAAACCTGGTACACTGAGTTCATGACTTCACTTGTGTTTGGAACTGGTGGTGATTTTCCAGACTCTAGACAGAATAGGTTTGTAACCTGGTAAACTTAGTTCATGACTCCACTTGTGTTTGGAACTGGTGATTATCTTCCAGACTCTAGACAGAATGGGTTTGTAACCTGGTACACTGAGTTCATGACTCCACTTGTGTTTGCAACTGGTGGTTATTTTCCAGACTCTAGACAGAATGGGTTTGTAACCTGGTACACTGAGTTCATGACTCCACTTGTGTTTGGAACTGGTGTTGATTATCTTCCAGATTCTAGGCAGAATGGGTTTGGAACCAGGTACACTGACTTTATGGCTCCACTGGTGTTTGAAACTGGCATTGATCTTCCAGTATCTAGGCAGAATGGGTTTGGAACCAGGTACACTGTCTTTATGACTCCACTGGTGTTTGAAACTGGCATTGATCTTCCAGTATCTAGGCAGAATGGGTTTGGAACCAGGTACACTGACTTTATGACTCCACTGGTGCTTGAAACTGGCAGTGATCTTCCAGTATCTAGGCAGAATGAGTTTGGAACCAGGTGCACTGACTTTATGACTCCACTGGTGTTTGAAACTGGCAGTTATCTTCCAGTATCTAGGCAGAATGGGTTTGGAACCAGGTCCACTGACTTTATGACTCCACTGGTGTTTGGAACATACAGTGATTGTATTGAATCTAGGCAGAATGGGTTTGGAACCAGGTACACTGACGTTATGACTCCACTGGTGTTTGGAACTGGCAGTGATCTTCCAGAATCTAGGCAGAATGAGTTTGGAACCAGGTACACTGACTTTATGACTCCCTTGTTGTTTGAAACTGGCAGTGATCTTCCAGAATCTAGGCAGAATGGGTTTGGAACCAGGTACACTGACTTTATGACTCCACTGGTGTTTGAAACTGGCAGTGATCTTCCAGTATCTAGGCAGAATGGGTTTGGAACCAGGTGCACTGACTTTATGACTCCACTGGTGTTTGAAACTGGCAGTGATCTTCCAGTATCTAGGCAGAATGGGTTTGGAACCAGGTACACTGAGCTCATGACTCCACATGCGTTTGGAACTGGTGGTGATTTTAGAGACTCTGGACAGAATGGGTTTTTTACCTGGTACACTGAGCTCATGTCTCCACTTGTGTTTGGAACTGGTGGTTATTTTAGAGACTCTAGGCAGAATGGGTTTGGAACCTGATACACTGAGCTCATGTCTCCACTGGTGTTTGGAACTGGAGGTCATTTTCCAGACTCTAGACAGAATAGGTTTGTAACCTGGTACACTGAGCTCATGTCTCCACTGGTGTTTGGAACTGACGGTGATTTTAGAGACTCTAGGCAGAATGGGTTTGGAACCTGGTACACTGAGCTCATGTCTCCACTGGTGTTTGGAACTAGCGGTGATTTTAGAGACTCTATGCAGAATGGGTTTGGAACCTGGTACACTGAGCTCATGTCTCCACTGGTGTTTGGAACTGGCGGTGATTTTAGAAACTCTAGACAGAATGGGTTTGTAACCTGGTACACTGAGCACATGTCTCCACTTGTGCTTGGAACTGGTGGTGATTTTAGAGACTCTAGACAGAATGGGTTTGTAACCTGGTACACTGAGCTCATGTCTCCAATGTGTTTGGAACTGGTGGTGATTTTAGAGACTCTAGGCAGAATGGGTTTGGAACATGTTAGACTGAGCTCATGTCTCCACTGGTGTTTGGAACTGGCGGTGAATTTAGAGACTCTAGGCAGAATGGGTTTGTAACCTGGTACACTGAGCGTATGTTTCCAGTGGTGCTTGGAACTGGTGGTGATTTTAGAGAGTCTAGGCAGAATGGGTTTGTAACCTGGTACACTGAGCTCATGTCTCCACTTGTGTTTGGAACTGGTGGTGATTTTAGAGACTCTAGACAGAATGGGTTTGTAACCTGGTAAACTGAGCGCATGTCTCCACTTGTGTTTTTTTGAACGGGTGGTGATTTTAGAGACTAGACAGAATGGGTTTGTAACCTGGTACACTGCGCTCATGTGTCCACTTGTGTTTGGAACGGGTGGTGATTTTAGAGACTCTAGACAGAATGGGTTTGTAACCTGGTAAACTGAGCTCATGTCTCCACTGGTGTTTGGAACTGGTGGTGATTTTAGAGACTCTAGACATAATACGCTTGAAACCTGGTACACTGGGTTAATGACTCCACTTGTGTTTGGAACTGGTGGTTATTTTCCAGACTCTAGACAGAATGGGCTTGTAACCTGGTACACTGAGTTCATGACTCCACTTGTGTTTTGAACTGGTGGTGATTATCTTCCAGATTCTAGACAGAATGGGTTTGAAACCTGGTACACTGAGTTCATGACTTCACTTGTGTTTGGAACTGGTGGTGATTTTCCAGACTCTAGACAGAATAGGTTTGTAACCTGGTAAACTTAGTTCATGACTCCACTTGTGTTTGGAATTGGTGATTATCTTCCAGACTCTAGACAGAATGGGTTTGTAACCTGGTACACTGAGTTCATGACTCCACTTGTGTTTGCAACTGGTGGTTATTTTCCAGACTCTAGACAGAATGGGTTTGTAACCTGGTACACTGAGTTCATGACTCCACTTGTGTTGGGAACTGGTGTTGATTATCTTCCAGATTCTAGACAGAATGGGTTTGAAACCTGGTACACTGAGTTCATGACTCCACTTGTGTTTGCAACTGGTGATTATCTTCCAGACTCTAGACAGAATGGGTTTGTAACCTGGTACACTGAGTTCATGACTCCACTTGTGTTTGCAACTGGTGGTGATTTTCTAAACTCTAAACAGAATGGGTTTGTAACCTGGTACACTGAGTTCATGACTTCACTGGTGTTTGGAACTGGCGGTGATTTTCCAGACTCTACACAGAATAGGTTTGGAACCTGGTACACTGAGCTCATGTCTCTACTTGTGTTTGGAACTGGTGGTGATTTTCCAGACTCTAGACAGAATGGGTTTGAAACCTGGTACACTGAGCTCATGACTTCACTTGTGTTTGGAACTGGTGGTTATTTTCTAAACTCTAGACAGAATGGGTTTGAAACCTGGTACACTGAGTTCATGACTTCACTTGTGTTTGGAACTGGTGGTTATTTTCTAAACTCTAGACAGAATGGGTTTGTAACCTGGTACACTGACTTCATGACTCCACTGGTGTTTGGAACTGGCGCTGATCTACCAGACTCTAGGCAGAATGGGTTTGGAACCTGGTACACTGACTTTATGACTCCACTGGTGTTTGAAACTGGCAATGATCTTCCAGAATCTAGGCAACTGGATTTGGAACCAGGTACACTGACTTTATGACTCCACTGGTGTTTGGAACTGACGCTGATCTACCAGACTCTAGGCAGAATGGGTTTGGAACCTGGTTCACTGACTTTATGTCTCCACTGGTGTTTGGAACTGGTGCTGATCTTACAGACTCTAGGCAGAATGGGTTTGGAACCTGGTACACTGACTTTATGACTCCACTGGTGTTTGGAACTGGCACTGATCTTCCATATACTATGCAGAATGGGATAGGAACCTGGTACACTGAGTTCATGACTCCACTGGTGTTTGGAACCTGGTACATGACTTGATGACTCCACTGGTGTTTGGAACTGGCGCTGATCTTCCAGACTCTACGCAGAATGGGTTTCGGAACCTGGTACACTGACTTTATGACTCCACTGGTGCTTATCTTCGAGAATCTAGGCAGAATGGGTTTGCAACCTGGTACACTGACTTTATGTCTCCACTGGTGCTGATCTTCCAGAATCTAGGCAGAATGGGTTTGCAACCTGGTACACTGACTTTATGACTCCACTGGTGCTGATCTTCCATAATCTAGGCAGAATGGGTTTGCAACCTGGTACACTGACTTTGTGACTCCACTGGTGCTGATCTTCCAGACTCTAGGCAGAATGGGTTTGCAACCTGGTACACTGACTTTATGACTCCACTGGTGTTTGAAACTGGCAATGATCTTCCAGAATCTAGGCAAATGGATTTGGAACCAGGTACACTGACTTTATGACTCCACTGGTGTTTGGAACTGACGCTGATCTACCAGACTCTAGGCAGAATGGGTTTGGAACCTGGTTCACTGACTTTATGTCTCCACTGGTGTTTGGAACTGGTGCTGATCTTACAGACTCTAGGCAGAATGGGTTTGGAACCTGGTACACTGACTTTATGACTCCACTGGTGTTTGGAACTGGCACTGATCTTCCATAATCTATGCAGAATGGGATAGGAACCTGGTACACTGAGTTCATGACTCCACTGGTGTTTGGAACCTGGTACATGACTTGATGACTCCACTGGTGTTTGGAACTGGCGCTGATCTTCCAGACTCTACGCAGAATGGGTTTCGGAACCTGGTACACTGACTTTATGACTCCACTGGTGCTTATCTTCGAGAATCTAGGCAGAATGGGTTTGCAACCTGGTACACTGACTTTATGTCTCCACTGGTGCTGATCTTCCAGAATCTAGGCAGAATGGGTTTGCAACCTGGTACACTGACTTTATGACTCCACTGGTGCTGATCTTCCATAATCTAGGCAGAATGGGTTTGCAACCTGGTACACTGACTTTGTGACTCCACTGGTGCTGATCTTCCAGACTCTAGGCAGAATGGGTTTGCAACCTGGTACACTGACTTTATGACTCCACTGGTGTTTGGAACTGGCTGTGATCTTCCAGTATCTCGGCAGAATGGGTTTGGAACCAGGTACACTGACTTTATGACTCCACTGGTGTTTGAAACTGGCATTGATCTTCCAGTATCTAGGCAGAATGGGTTTGGAACCAGGTACACTGACTTTATGACTGCACTGGTGCTGATCTTCCAGACTCTAGGCAGAATGGGTTTGGAACCAGGTACACTGACTTTATGACTCCACTGGTGTTTGGAACTGGCAGTGATCTTCCAGAATCTAGGCAGAATGGGTTTGGAACCAGGTACACTGACTTTATGACTCCACTGGTGTTTGAAACTGGCAGTGATCTTCCAGTATCTAGGCAGAATGGGTTTGGAACCAGGTACACTGACTTTATGACTCCACTGGTGTTTGAAACTGGCATTGATCTTCCAGTATCTAGGCAGAATGGGTTTGGAACCAGGTACACTGACTTTATGGCTCCACTGGTGTTTGAAACTGGCATTGATCTTCCAGTATCTAGGCAGAATGGGTTTGGAACCAGGTACACTGTCTTTATGACTCCACTGGTGTTTGAAACTGGCATTGATCTTCCAGTATCTAGGCAGAATGGGTTTGGAACCAGGTACACTGACTTTATGACTCCACTGGTGCTTGAAACTGGCAGTGATCTTCCAGTATCTAGGCAGAATGAGTTTGGACCCAGGTCCACTGACTTTATGACTCCACTGGTGTTTGGAACATACAGTGATTGTATTGAATCTAGGCAGAATGGGTTTGGAACCAGGTACACTGACTTTATGACTCCACTGGTGTTTGGAACTGGCAGTGATCTTCCAGAATCTAGGCAGAATGAGTTTGGAACCAGGTACACTGACTTTATGACTCCCTTGTTGTTTGAAACTGGCAGTGATCTTCCAGAATCTAGGCAGAATGTGTTTGGAACCAGGTACACTGAATTTATGACTCCACTGGTGTTTGAAACTGGCGGTGATCTTCCAGTATCTACGCAGAATGGGTTTGGAACCAGGTGCACTGACTTTATGACTCCACTGGTGTTTGAAACTGGCAGTGATCTTCCAGTATCTAGGCAGAATGGGTTTGGAACCAGGTACACTGACTTTATGACTCCACTGGTGTTTGAAACTGGCAGTGATCTTCCAGTATCTAGGCAGAATGGGTTTGGAACCAGGTGCACTGACTTTATGACTCCACTGGTGTTTGAAACTGGCAGTGATCTTCCAGTATCTATTCAGAATGGGTTTGGAACCAGGTACACTGAGCTCATGACTCCACATGCGTTTGGAACTGGTGGTGATTTTAGAGACTCTGGACAGAATGGGTTTGTAACCTGGTACACTGAGCTCATGTCTCCACTTGTGTTTGGAACTGGTGGTTATTTTAGAGACTCTAGGCAGAATGGGTTTGGAACCTGATACACTGAGCTCATGTCTCCACTGGTGTTTGGAACTGGCGGTCATTTTCCAGACTCTAGACAGAATAGGTTTGTAACCTGGTACACTGAGCTCATGTCTCCACTGGTGTTTGGAACTGACGGTGATTTTAGAGACTCTAGGCAGAATGGGTTTGGAACCTGGTACACTGAGCTCATGTCTCCACTGGTGTTTGGAACTAGCGGTGATTTTAGAGACTCTATGCAGAATGGGTTTGGAACCTGGTACACTGAGCTCATGTCTCCACTGGTGTTTGGAACTGGCGGTGATTTTAGAAACTCTAGACAGAATGGGTTTGTAACCTGGTACACTGAGCACATGTCTCCACTTGTGCTTGGAACTGGTGGTGATTTTAGAGACTCTAGACAGAATGGGTTTGTAACCTGGTACACTGAGCTCATGTCTCCAATGTGTTTGGAACTGGTGGTGATTTTAGAGACTCTAGGCAGAATGGGTTTGGAACATGTTAGACTGAGCTCATGTCTCCACTGGTGTTTGGAACTGGCGGTGAATTTAGAGACTCTAGGCAGAATGGGTTTGTAACCTGGTACACTGAGCGTATGTCTCCAGTGGTGCTTGGAACTGGTGGTGATTTTAGAGAGTCTAGGCAGAATGGGTTTGTAACCTGGTACACTGAGCGTATGTCTCCAGTGGTGCTTGGAACTGGTGGTGATTTTAGAGTCTCTAGGCAGATTGGGTTTGTAACCATGTACAATGAGCTCATGACTCCACTTGTGTTTGGAACTGGTGGTGATTTTCCAGACTCTAGGCGGATTGGGTTTGTAACCTGGTACACTGAGCTCATGTGTCCACTTGTGTTTGGAACTGGTGGTGATTTTAGAGACTCTAGACAGAATGGGTTTGTAACCTGGTACACTGAGCTCATGTTTCCACTTGTGTTTGGAACTGGTGGTGATTTTAGAGACTAGACAGAAAGGGTTTGTAACCTGGAACACTGAGCTCATGTTTCCACTTATGTTTGGAACTGGTGGTGATTTTAGAGACTCTAGACAGAATGGGTTTGTAACCTGGTACACTGAGCTCATGTGTCCACTTGTGTTTGGAACGGGTGGTGATTTTAGAGACTAGACAGAAAGGGTTTGTAACCTGGTACACTGACCTCATGTCTCCACTTGTGTTTGGAACTGGCGGTGATTTTCTAAACTCTAGACAGAATGCGCTTGGAACCTGGTACACTGAGCTCATGTCTCCACTGGTGTTTGGAACTGGCGGTGATTTTAGAGACTCTACGCAGAATGGGTTTGGAACCTGGTACACTGAGCTCATTTCTCCAGTGGTGTTTGGAACTGGCGGTGATTTTAGAGACTCTAGACAAAATGGGTTTGTAACCTGGTACACTGAGCTCATGTCTCCACTGGTGTTTGGAACTGGCGGTGATTTTAGAGACTCTAGACAGAATGGGGTTGGAACCTGGTACACTGAGCTCATTTCTCCACTTGTGTTTGGAACTGGCGGTGATTTTAGAGACTCTACGCAGAATGGGTTTGGAACCTGGTACACTGAGCTCATTTCTCCAATGGTGTTTGGAACTGGCGGTGATTTTAGAGACTCTACGCAGAATGGGTTTGGAACCTGGTACACTGAGCTCATTTCTCCACTGGTGTTTGGAACTGGCGGTGATTTTAGAGACTCTAGACAGAATGGGTTTGTAACCTGGTACACTGAGCGTATGTCTCCACTGGTGTTTGGAACTGGCGGTGATTTTAGAGACTCTACGCAGAATGGGTTTGTAACCTGGTACACTGAGCTCATTTCTCCACTGGTGTTTGGAACTGGCGGTGATTTTAGAGACTCTAGACAGAATGGGTTTGTAACCTGGTACACTGAGCTCATGTCTCCACTGGTGTTTGGAACTGGCGGTGATTTTCGAGACTCTACGCAGAATGGGTTTGTAACCTGGTACACTGAGCTCATTTCTCCACTGGTGTTTGGAACTGGCGGTGATTTTAGAGACTCTACGTGGAATGGGTTTGGAACCTGGTACACTGAGCTCATTTCTCCACTGGTGTTTGGAACTGGCGGTGATTTTAGAGACTCTACGCAGAATGGGTTTGGAACCTCGTACACTGAGCTCATGTCTCCACTGGTGTTTGAAACTGGCGGTGATTTTAGAGACTCTAGACAGAATGGGTTTGTAACCTGGTACACTGAGCTCATGTCTCCAATGTGTCTGGAACTGGTGATGATTTTAAAGACTCTAGACAGAATGGGTTTGTAACCTGGTACACTGAGCTCATGACTCCACTTGTGTTTGGAACTGGTGGTGATTTTAGAGACTCTAGATAGAATGGGTTTGAAACCTGGTACACTGAGCTCATGTCTCCACTTGTGTTTGGAATTGGTGGTGATTTTAGAGACTCTAGACAGAATGGGTTTGTAACCTGGTACACTGAGCTCATGTCTCCACTTGTGTTTGTAACTGGTGGTGATTTTAGAGACTCTAGACAGAATGGGTTTGTAAACCTGGTACACTGAGCTCATGTCTCCACTTGTGTTTGTAACTGGCGGTGATTTTAGAGACTCTAGACAGAATGGGTTTGTAACCTGGTACACTGAGCTCATGTCTCCACTTGTGTTTGTAACTGGTGGTGATTTTAGAGACTCTAGACAGAATGGGTTTGTAACCTGGTACACTGAGCTCATGACTCCACTTGTGTTTGGAACTGGTGGTGATTTTAGAGACTCTAGACAGAATGGGTTTGTATCCTGGTACACTGAGCTCATGTCTCCACTTGTGTTTGGAACTGGTGGTGATTTTAGAGACTCTAGGCAGAATGGGTTTGGAACCTGGTACACTGAGCTCATGTCTCCACTGATGTTTGGAACTGGCAGTATTTTAGAGACTCTACACAAAATGGGTTTGTAACCTGGTACACTGAGTTCATGTCTCCACTGGTGTTTTCAATGGTGATTTTAGAGACTCTAGACAGAATGGGTTTGTAACCTGGTAAACTGAGGCGCATGTCTCCACTTGTGTTTTGAACGGGTGGTGATTTTAGAGACTAGACAGAATGGGTTTGTAACCTGGTACACTGCGGTCATGTGTCCACTTGTGTTTGGAACGGGTGGTGATTTTAGAGACTAGACAGAATGGGTTAATAACCTGGTACACTGAGCTCATGTCTAACACTGCTGTTTGGAACTGGTGGTGATTTTAGAGAATCTAGACAGAATGGGTTTTGGAACCTGGTACACTGAGCTCATGTCTCCACTTGTGTTTGGAACTGGTGGTGATTTTAGAGACTCTAGACAGAATGGGTTTGTAACCTGGTACACTGAGCTCATGTCTCCACTTGTGTTTGGAACTGGTGGTGATTTTAGAGACTCTAGACAGAATGGGTTTGTAACCTGGTAAACTGAGCGCATGTCTCCACTTGTGTTTTTTTGAACGGGTGGTGATTTTAGAGACTAGACAGAATGGGTTTGTAACCTGGTACACTGCGCTCATGTGTCCACTTATGTTTGGAAAGGGTGGTGATTTTAGAGACTCTAGACAGACAGGGTTTGTAACCTGGTAAACTGAGCTCATGTCTCCACTGGTGTTTGGAACTGGTGGTGATTTTAGAGACTCTAGACATAATACGCTTTAAACCTGGTACACTGGGTTAATGACTCCACTTGTGTTTGGAACTGGTGGTTATTTTCCAGACTCTAGACAGAATGGGTTTGTAACCTGGTACACTGAGTTCATGACTCCACTTGTGTTTTGAACTGGTGGTGATTATCTTCCAGATTCTAGACAGAATGGGTTTGAAACCTGGTACACTGAGTTCATGACTTCACTTGTGTTTGGAACTGGTGGTGATTTTCCAGACCTCTAGACAGAATAGGTTTGTAACCTGGTAAACTTAGTTCATGACTCCACTTGTGTTTGGAACTGGTGATTATCTTCCAGACTCTAGACAGAATGGGTTTGTAACCTGGTACACTGAGTTCATGACTCCACTTGTGTTTGCAAACTGGTGGTTATTTTCCAGACTCTAGACAGAATGGGTTTGTAACCTGGTACACTGAGTTCATGACTCCACTTGTGTTTTGGAACTGGTGTTGATTATCTTCCAGATTCTAGGCAGAATGGGTTTGGAACCAGGTACACTGACTTTATGGCTCCACTGGTGTTTGAAACTGGCATTGATCTTCCAGTATCTAGGCAGAATGGGTTTGGAACCAGGTACACTGTCTTTATGACTCCACTGGTGTTTGAAACTGGCATTGATCTTCCAGTATCTAGGCAGAATGGGTTTGGAACCAGGTACACTGACTTTATGACTCCACTGGTGCTTGAAACTGGCAGTGATCTTCCAGTATCTAGGCAGAATGAGTTTGGAACCAGGTGCACTTGACTTTATGACTCCACTGGTGTTTGAAACTGGCAGTTATCTTCCAGTATCTAGGCAGAATGGGTTTGGAACCAGGTCCACTGACTTTATGACTCCACTGGTGTTTGGAACATACAGTGATTGTATTGAATCTAGGCAGAATGGGTTTGGAACCAGGTACACTGACGTTATGACTCCACTGGTGTTTGGAACTGGCAGTGATCTTCCAGAATCTAGGCAGAATGAGTTTGGAACCAGGTACACTAGACTTTATGACTCCCTTGTTGTTTGAAACTGGCAGTGATCTTCCAGAATCTAGGCAGAATGGGTTTGGAACCAGGTACACTGACTTTATGACTCCACTGGTGTTTGAAACTGGCAGTGATCTTCCAGTATCTAGGCAGAATGGGTTTGGAACCAGGTGCACTGACTTTATGACTCCACTGGTGTTTGAACTGGCAGTGATCTTCCAGTATCTAGGCAGAATGGGTTTGGAACCAGGTACACTGAGCTCATGACTCCACATGCGTTTGGAACTGGTGGTGATTTTAGAGACTCTGGACAGAATGGGTTTTTTTACCTGGTACACTGAGCTCATGTCTCCACTTGTGTTTGGAACTGGTGGTTATTTTAGAGACTCTAGGCAGAATGGGTTTGGAACCTGATACACTGAGCTCATGTCTCCACTGGTGTTTGGAACTGGAGGTCATTTTCCAGACTCTAGACAGAATAGGTTTGTAACCTGGTACACTGAGCTCATGTCTCCACTGTGTTTGGAACTGACGGTGATTTTAGAGACTCTAGGCAGAATGGGTTTGGAACCTGGTACACTGAGCTCATGTCTCCACTGGTGTTTGGAACTAGCGGTGATTTTAGAGACTCTATGCAGAATGGGTTTGGAACCTGGTACACTGAGCTCATGTCTCCACTGGTGTTTGGAACTGGCGGTGATTTTAGAAACTCTAGACAGAATGGGTTTGTAACCTGGTACACTGAGCACATGTCTCCACTTGTGCTTGGAACTGGTGGTGATTTTAGAGACTCTAGACAGAATGGGTTTGTAACCTGGTACACTGAGCTCATGTCTCCAATGTGTTTGGAACTGGTGGTGATTTTAGAGACTCTAGGCAGAATGGGTTTGGAACATGTTAGACTGAGCTCATGTCTCCACTGGTGTTTGGAACTGGCGGTGAATTAGAGACTCTAGGCAGAATGGGTTTGTAACCTGGTACACTGAGCGTATGTTTCCAGTGGTGCTTGGAACTGGTGGTGATTTTAGAGAGTCTAGCAGAATGGGTTTGTAACCTGGTACACTGAGCTCATGTCTCCACTTGTGTTTGGAACTGGTGGTGATTTTAGAGACTCTAGACAGAATGGGTTTGTAACCTGGTAAACTGAGCGCATGTCTCCACTTGTGTTTTTTTGAACGGGTGGTGATTTTAGAGACTAGACAGAATGGGTTTGTAACCTGGTACACTGGCGCTCATGTGTCCACTTGTGTTTGGAACGGGTGGTGATTTTAGAGGACTCTAGACAGAATGGTTTGTAACCTGGTAAACTGAGCTCATGTCTCCACTGGTGTTTGGAACTGGTGGTGATTTTAGAGACTCTAGACATAATACGCTTGAAACCTGGTACACTGGGTTAATGACTCCACTTGTGTTTGGAACTGGTGGTTATTTTCCAGACTCTAGACAGAATGGGCTTGTAACCTGGTACACTGAGTTCATGACTCCACTTGTGTTTTGAACTGGTGGTGATTATCTTCCAGATTCTAGACAGAATGGGTTTGAAACCTGGTACACTGAGTTCATGACT
>JAUKNL010000535.1:0-22367 GCA_030765065.1 Deroplatys truncata | reverse complement strand
GTCTCTGAAGCTTCTCAAAAGTTGGCGTGCATCGAACACAATTTCGGGCAATGAAGGTGCAAATCCTCCGCTTTCAGGATGTTCGGATGGGCCTAAGATGAGCCAGAGAGACTTTGTGAGACGAGGTAGGAGAACCAGGAACCCTCCGAGATAGATGGTTCACGATGGGGGTGCAGAAGTGCCTCTAAGTACAGGATGAGCGCACCGCCAATGTAGCGGTGGCGCAAGGGCTGGAAAGACAGGGCAGCTAAATAATGAGGCATTTCTTGTTGCAGGCGGGACGGTGCATCCTCTCGATGTACGCACCTCGCATGGAAAGTGGTTGGGTGCAGAGTCCAGACCAGCGAAACGTGGCGTCACCCGGCCGGGTTGGTGGTATTCAACCCCCAGGAGCGACGGAACGGGAACCTAGCCTCGAGAGGAGCGCAGCGTCGCCGTCCACAAAAGGAAAGCAATGTAAGGACAGGTTTAAAGGGCTTAAGCTGATAGGCCTTAAGGTGGTACCTACATGTATGATGGCATACATACAACCTACCTGCTCCCCCACGAAGGATGGGCAAATGGATGTGGAGTAAAACAATGGGGTTAATCGAAGCAACTGCGTTATGTCAAATGCGTGGATACACGGAGAAGGATAAGGAAAACGCAAAGGGCTCAAACTGCCTCCTTGCTGGGCGTCTTCAAACGGTTGAGAAGCATAACCTCACTCTGCACCTGAGTCAGAGCGATATGGAGGGAGCATGGGATAATTAAGTTACGTGTAAAGGTGTTAGGAAGGCAGACGGATATTTGGAATGGAACGGAAAACGCAGGGTGGTTCTTTTAACTTTCTCGTTCTCGGCCACGGCATATTAGATCCCTATTGTGCATATTAGATTCTTCACTTTAGAGGATGTTTTAGGCGGCCGTGACATGAAACAGCCAGTAGTGCTCTCTATAATCGCAAGCTGGAAACATGAAATTGGAAGGAATTCTTAGTAAATATGCTTCCTAACCCCATCCCAACACCCGCAAATGTAATCAGCGTTGGTTCCTCTGGTGAAGGGATCATTTGTAGTTTGTTTATATGCACTTTTGGCTTTACACACTAACTTTTGGCTTTACTAACCTTAAACTACCACTGTGTGCAATACTGCTGTAACTTTTGGCTTTACCAACCTTAAACTACCACTGTGTGCAATACTGCTGTAACTTTTGGCTTTACTAACCTTAAACTACCACTGTATGCAATACTGCTGTAAGTTTTGCCTTTACTAACCTAAAACTATCACTGTGTGCAATACTGCTGTAACTTTTGCCTTTACTAACCTTAAACTACCACTGTGTGCAATACTGCTGTAACTGTTGCCTTTACTAACCTTAAACTACCACTTTATGCAATACTGCCGTAACTGTTGGCTTCACTAACCTTAAACTACCACTGCGTGCAATACTGCTGTAACTTTTGCCTTTACTAACCTTAAACTACCACTGTATGCAATACTGCTGTAACTGTTGGCTTTACTAACCTTAAACTACCACTGTGTGCAATACTGCTGTAACTGTTGCCTTTACTAACCTTAAAGTACCATGTATGAATAACTGCCGTAACTGTTGGCTTTACTAACCTTAAACTACCACTGCGTGCAATACTGCTGTAACTTTTGGCTTTACTAACCTTAAACTACCACTGCGTGCAATACTGCTGTAACTGTTGCCTTTACCAACCTTAAACTACCACTGTATGCAATACTGCCGTAATTGTTGGCTTTACTAACCTTAAACTACCACTGCGTGCAATACTGCTGTAACTTTTGGCTTTACTAACCTTAAACTACCACTGCTGCAATACGGAGGTAACTGTTGGCTTTACTAACCTTAAACTACCACTGTATACAATACTGTTGGCCTTACTAACCTTAAACTACCACTGTATGCAATACTGCTGTAACTGTTGGATTTACTAACCTTAAACTACCACTGTATGCAATACTGTTGGCCTTACTAACCTTAAACTACCACTGTATGCAATACTGCTGTAACTGTTGGATTTACTAACCTTAAACTACCACTGTATGCAATACTGCTGTAAATGTTGGCTTTACTAACCTTAAACTACCACTGTATACAATACTGCTGTGACTTTTGCCTTTGCAAGCAAACTACCACTGTATGCAATACTGCTATAACTGTTGGCTTTACTAACCTTAAACTACCACTGTGTACAATACTGCTGTAACTGTTGCCTTTACTAACCTTAAACTACCACTGTATACAATACTGCTGTAACTGTTGCCTTTACTAACCTTAAACTACCACTGTGTACAATACTGCTGTAACTGTTGCCTTTACTAACCTTAAACTACCACTGTGTACAATACTGCTGTAACTGTTGCCTTTACTAACCTTAAACTACCACTGTGTACAATACTGCTGTAACTGTTGCCTTTACTAACCTTAAACTACCACTGTGTACAATACAGCTGTAACTGTTGCCTTTACTAACCTTAAACTACCACTGTGTACAATACTGCTGTAACTGTTGCCTTTACTAACCTTAAACTACCACTGTGTACAATACTGCTGTAACTGTTACCTTTACTAACCTTAAACTACCACTGTGTGCAATACTGCTGTAACTGTTGCCTTTACTAACCTTAAACTACCACTTTATGCAATACTGCCGTAACTGTTGGCTTCACTAACCTTAAACTACCACTGCGTGCAATACTGCTGTAACTTTTGCCTTTACTAACCTTAAACTACCACTGTATGCAATACTGCTGTAACTGTTGGCTTTACTAACCTTAAACTACCACTGTGTGCAATACTGCTGTAACTGTTGCCTTTACTAACCTTAAAGTACCATGTATGAATAACTGCCGTAACTGTTGGCTTTACTAACCTTAAACTACCACTGCGTGCAATACTGCTGTAACTTTTGGCTTTACTAACCTTAAACTACCACTGCGTGCAATACTGCTGTAACTGTTGCCTTTACCAACCTTAAACTACCACTGTATGCAATACTGCCGTAATTGTTGGCTTTACTAACCTTAAACTACCACTGCGTGCAATACTGCTGTAACTTTTGGCTTTACTAACCTTAAACTACCACTGCTGCAATACGGAGGTAACTGTTGGCTTTACTAACCTTAAACTACCACTGTATACAATACTGTTGGCCTTACTAACCTTAAACTACCACTGTATGCAATACTGCTGTAACTGTTGGATTTACTAACCTTAAACTACCACTGTATGCAATACTGTTGGCCTTACTAACCTTAAACTACCACTGTATGCAATACTGCTGTAACTGTTGGATTTACTAACCTTAAACTACCACTGTATGCAATACTGCTGTAAATGTTGGCTTTACTAACCTTAAACTACCACTGTATACAATACTGCTGTGACTTTTGCCTTTGCAAGCAAACTACCACTGTATGCAATACTGCTATAACTGTTGGCTTTACTAACCTTAAACTACCACTGTGTACAATACTGCTGTAACTGTTGCCTTTACTAACCTTAAACTACCACTGTATACAATACTGCTGTAACTGTTGCCTTTACTAACCTTAAACTACCACTGTGTACAATACTGCTGTAACTGTTGCCTTTACTAACCTTAAACTACCACTGTGTACAATACTGCTGTAACTGTTGCCTTTACTAACCTTAAACTACCACTGTGTACAATACTGCTGTAACTGTTGCCTTTACTAACCTTAAACTACCACTGTGTACAATACAGCTGTAACTGTTGCCTTTACTAACCTTAAACTACCACTGTGTACAATACTGCTGTAACTGTTGCCTTTACTAACCTTAAACTACCACTGTGTACAATACTGCTGTAACTGTTACCTTTACTAACCTTAAACTACCACTGTGTACAATACTGCTGTAACTGTTGCCTTTACTAACCTTAAACTACCACTGTATACAATACTGCTGTAACTGTTGCCTTTACTAACCTTAAACTACCACTGTGTACAATACTGCTGTAACTGTTGCCTTTACTAACCTTAAACTACCACTGTATACAATACTGCTGTAACTGTTGCCTTTACTAACCTTAAACTACCACTGTGTACAATACTGCTGTAACTGTTGCCTTTACTAACCTTAAACTACCACTGTGTACAATACTGCTGTAACTGTTGCCTTTACTAACCTTAAACTACCACTGTGTACAATACTGCTGTAACTGTTGCCTTTACTAACCTTAAACTACCACTGTGTACAATACTGCTGTAACTTTTGGCTTTACTAACCTTAAACTACCACTGTATGCAATACTGCTGTAACTTTTGGCTTTACTAACCTAACTACCACTGTATGCAATACTGCTGTAACTGTTGCCTTTACTAACCTTAAACTACCACTGCGTGCAATATGGAGGTAACTGTTGGCTTTACTAACCTAACTACCACTGTGTCGAATACGGACGTAACTGTTGGCTAACTGCCACTGTATGCAATACTGTTGTAACTGTTACCTTTACTAACCTTAAACTACCACTGTATGCAATACTGCCATAACTGTTGACTTTACCAACCTTAAACTACCACTGAATGCAATACTGCCGTAACTGTTGGTTTTGCTAACCTTAAACTACCACTGCGTGCAATGCGGAGGTAACTGTTGGCTTTACTAACCTTAAACTACCACTGTATACAATACTGCTGTAACTTTTGCCTTTGCAAGCAAACTACCACTGTTGCCTTTACTAACCTTAAACTACCACTGTATACAATACTGCTGTAACTGTTGCCTTTACTAAACTTAAACTACCACTGTATACAATACTGCTGTAACTTTTGCCTTTGCAAGCAAACTACCACTGTTGCCTTTACTAACCTTAAACTACCACTCTATGGAATACTGCTGTAACGTTTGGCTTTACTAACCTAACCACCACTGTGTCGAATACAGACGTAACTGTTGGCTTTACTAACTTAACTACCACTGTATACAATACTGTTGTAACTGTTGGCTTTATTAACCTTAAACTTCCACTGTGTGCAAAACTGCTGTAACTGTTTCCTTTACTAACCTAAAAACTACCACTGTATGCAATACTGCTGTAACTTTTGCCTTTACTAACCTTAAACTACCACTGTATGCAATACTGCTGTAAATGTTGGCTTTACTAACCTTAAACTACCACTGTATACAATACTGCTGTGACTTTTGCCTTTGCAAGCAAACTACCACTGTATGCAATACTGCTATAACTGTTGGCTTTACTAACCTTAAACTACCACTGTGTACAATACTGCTGTAACTGTTGCCTTTACTAACCTTAAACTACCACTGTATGCAATACTGCTGTAACTTTTGGCTTTACTAACCTTAAACTACCACTGTATGCAATACTGCTGTAACTTTTGGCTTTACTAACCTAACTACCACTGTATGCAATACTGCTGTAACTGTTGCCTTTACTAACCTTAAACTACCACTGCGTGCAATATGGAGGTAACTGTTGGCTTTACTAACCTAACTACCACTGTGTCGAATACGGACGTAACTGTTGGCTAACTGCCACTGTATGCAATACTGTTGTAACTGTTACCTTTACTAACCTTAAACTACCACTGTATGCAATACTGCCATAACTGTTGACTTTACCAACCTTAAACTACCACTGAATGCAATACTGCCGTAACTGTTGGTTTTGCTAACCTTAAACTACCACTGCGTGCAATGCGGAGGTAACTGTTGGCTTTACTAACCTTAAACTACCACTGTATACAATACTGCTGTAACTTTTGCCTTTGCAAGCAAACTACCACTGTTGGCTTTACTAACCTTAAACTACCACTGTATACAATACTGCTGTAACTGTTGCCTTTACTAAACTTAAACTACCACTGTATACAATACTGCTGTAACTTTTGGCTTTACTAACCTTAAACTACCACTGTATGCAAAACTGCTGTAACTTTTGGCTTTACTAACCTTAAACTACCACTGTATGCAATACTGCTGTAACTGTTGCCTTTACTAACCATAAACTACCACTGTATACAATACTGCCGTAACTGTTGGCTTTACTAACCTTAAACTACCACTGCGTGCAATACTGCTGTAACTTTTGCCTTTACTAACCTTAAACTACCACTGTATGCAATACTGCTGTAACTGTTGGCTTTACTAACCTTAAACTACCACTCTGTGCAATACTGCTGTAACTGTTGCCTTTACTAACCTTAAACTACCATGTATGCAATACTGCCTTAACTGTTGGCTTTACTAACCTTAAACTACCACTGTATGCAATACTGCTGTAACTGTTGGCTTTACTAACCTTAAACTACCACTGTATGCAATACTGCTGTAACTTTTGGCTTTACTAACCTTAAACTACCACTGTATGCAATACTGCTGTGACTTTTGGCTTTACTAACCTAGCTACCACTGTGTCGAATACGGACGTAACTGTAGGCTTTACTAACTTAACTACCACTGTATGCAATACTGCTGTAAGTTTTGCCTTTACTAACCTAAAACTACCACTGTGTGCAATACTGCTGTAACTTTTGCCTTTACTAACCTTAAACTACCACTGTGTGCAATACTGCTGTAACTGTTGCGTTTACTAACCTTAAACTACCACTTTATGCAATACTGCCGTAACTGTTGGCTTCACTTACCTTAAACTACCACTGCGTGCAATACTGCTGTAACTTTTGGCTGTACTAACCTGAAACTACCACTGTGTGCAATACTGCCATAACTGTTGGCTTTACTAACCTTAAACTACCACTGTATGCAATACTGCCGTAACTGTTGGCTTTACTAACCTTAAACTACCACTGTGTGCAATACTGCTGTAACTGTTGCCTTTACTAACCTTAAGCTACCACTGTATGCAATACTGCTGTAACTGTTGCGTTTACTAACCTGAAACTACCACTGTATGCAATACTGCTGCAACTTTTGGCTTTACTAACCTTAAACTACCACTGCGTGCAATACTGCTGTAACTTTTGGCTGTACTAACCTGAAACTACCACTGCGTGCAATACTGCTGTAACTGTTGTCTTTACTAACCTTAAACTACCACTGTATGCAATACTGCTGTAACTGTTGTCTTTACTAACCTTAAACTACCACTGAGTGCAATACTGCTGTAAGTGTTGCCTTTACTAACCTTAAACTACCACTGTATGCAATACTGCCGTAACTGTTGGCTTTGCTAACCTTAAACTACCACTGCGTACAATACTGCTGTAACTGTTGCCTTTACTAACCTTAAACTACCACTGTATGCAATACTGCCGTAATTGTTGGCTTTACTAACCTTAAACTACCACTGCGTGTAATACTGCTTTAACTTTTGGCTTTACTAACCTTAAACTACCACTGCTGCAATACGGAGGTAACTGTTGGCTTTACTAACCTTAAACTACCACTGTATACAATACTGCTGTAATTGTTGGCTTTACTAACCTTAAACTACCACTGTATACAATACTGTTGGCCTTACTAACCTTAAACTACCACTGCTGCAATACGGAGGTAACTGTTGGCTTTACTAACCTTAAACTACCACTGTATACAATACTGCTCTAATTGTTGGCTTTACTAACCTTAAACTACCACTGTATACAATACTGTTGGCCTTACTAACCTTAAACTACCACTGTATGCAATACTGCTGTAACTGTTGGATTTACTAACCTTAAACTACCACTGTATGCAATACTGCTGTAAATGTTGGCTTTACTAACCTTAAACTACTACTGTATGCAATACTGCTGTAACTTTTGGCTTTACTAACCTTAAACTACCACTGTATGCAATACTGCTGTAACTTTTGGCTTTACTAACCTTAAACTACTACTGTATGCAATACTGCTGTAACTTTTGGCTTTACTAACCTTAAACTACCACTGTATGCAATACTGCTGTAACTTTTGGCTTTACTAACCTAACTACCACTGTATGCAATACTGCTGTAACTTTTGCCTTTACTAACCTTAAACTACCACTGTGCGCAATACTGCCGTAACTGTTGACTTTACCAACCTTAAACTACCGCTGAATGCAATACTGCCGTAACTGTTGGTTTTGCTAACCTTAAACTACCACTGCGTGCAATACGGAGGTAACTGTTGGCTTTACTAACCTTAAACTACCACTGTATACAATACTGCTGTAACTTTTGCCTTTGCAAGCAAACTACCACTGTTGGCTTTACTAACCTTAAACTACCACTGTATACAATACTGCTGTAACTTTTGCCTTTGCAAGCAAACTACCACTGTTGCCTTTACTAACCTTAAACTACCACTGTATACAATACTGCTGTAACTGTTGCCTTTACTAAACTTAAACTACCACTGTATACAATACTGCTGTAACTTTTGCCTTTGCAAGCAAACTACCACTGTTGGCTTCACTAACCTTAAACTACCACTGCGTGCAATACTGTTGTAACTTTTGCCTTTACTAACCTTAAACTACCACTGTGCGCAATACTGCTGTAACTGTTGCCTTTACTAACCTTAAACTACCACTGCGTGCAATATGGAGGTAACTGTTGGCTTTACTAACCTTAAACTACCACTGTATGCAATACTGCTGTAACTTTTGGCTTTACTAACCTTAAACTACCACTGTATGCAATACTGCTGTAACTTTTAGCTTTACTAAGCTTAAACTACCACTGTGTGGAATACTGCTGTACCTGTTGCCTTTACTAACCTTAAACTACCACTGCGTGCAATACTGCTGTAACATTTGGCTTTACTAACCTGAAACTGCCGCTGCTGCAATACGGAGGTAACTGTTGGCTTTACTAACGTTACACTACCACTGTATGCAATACTGCTGTAACTGTTGGCTTTACTAACCTTAAACTACCACTGTGTGCAATACTGCTGTAACTGTTGCCTTTACTAACCTTAAACTACCACTCTATGGAATACTGCTGTAACGTTTGGCTTTACTAACCTAACCACCACTGTGTCGAATACAGACGTAACTGTTGGCTTTACTAACTTAACTACCACTGTATACAATACTGTTGTAACTGTTGGCTTTATTAACCTTAAACTTCCACTGTGTGCAAAACTGCTGTAACTGTTTCCTTTACTAACCTAAAAACTACCACTGTATGCAATACTGCTGTAACTTTTGCCTTTACTAACCTTAAACTACCACTGTATGCAATATTGCTGTAACTTTTGCCTTTACTAACCTAACTACCACTGTGTCGAATACGGACGTAACTGTTGGCTTTAGTAACTTAACTACCACTGTATACAATACTGTTGTAACTGTTGGCTTTACTAACCTTAAACTACCACTGTATACAATGCTCCTGTAACTGTTGGCTTTACTAACCTTAAACTACCACTGTATACAATTCTGCTGTAACTGTTGGCTTTACTTACCTTAAATTACCACTGTATACAATACTGCTGTAACTGTTGGCTTTACTAACCTTAAACTACCACTGTATACAATACTGTTGGCCTTACTAACCTTAAACTACTACTGTATGCAATACTGCTGTAACTGTTGGATTTACTAACCTTAAACTACCACTGTATGCAATACTGCTGTAACTGTTGGCTTTACTAACCTTAAACTACCACTGTATACAATACTGCTGTAACTTTTGCCTTTGCAAGCAAACTACCACTGCGTGCAATACTGCTATAACTGTTGCCTTTACTAACCTTAAACTACCACTGTATACAATACTGCTGTAACTGTTGGCTTTACTAACCTTAAACTACCACTGTATACAATACTGCTGTAACTGTTGGCTTTACTAACCTTAAACTACCACTGTATACAATTCTGCTGTAACTTTTGCCTTTGCAAGCAAACTACCACTGCGTGCAATACTGCTATAACTGTTGCCTTTACTAACCTTAAACTACCACTGTATACAATACTGCTGTAACTGTTGGCTTTACTAACCTTAAACTACCACTGTATACAATACTGCTGTAACTTTTGCCTTTGCAAGCAAACTACCACTGCGTGCAATACTGCTATAACTGTTGCCTTTACTAACCTTAAACTACCACTGTATGCAATACTGCTGTAACTGTTGGCTTTACTAACCTTAAACTACCACTGTATACAATTCTGCTGTAACTTTTGCCTTTGCAAGCAAGCAAACTACCACTGCGTGCAATACCGCTATAACTGTTGCCTTTACTAACCTTAAACTACCACTGTATGCAATACTGCTGTAACTTTTGGCTTTACTAACCTTAAACTAGCACTGTATGCAAACTGCTGTAACTTTTGGCTTTACTAACCTAACTACCACTGTATGCAATACTGCTGTAACTTTTGCCTTTACTAACCTTAAACTACCACTGCGCGCAATACTGCTGAAACTGTTGCCTTTACTAACCTTAAAACTACCACTGCGTGCAATACGGAGGTAACTGTTGGCTTTACTAACCTAACTACCACTGTGTCGAATACGGACGTAACTGTTGGCTAACTGCCACTGTATGCAATACTGTTGTAACTGTTACCTTTACTAACCTTAAACTACCACTGTATGCAATACTGCCGTAACTGTTGACCTTACTAACCTTAAACTACCACTGTATGCAATACTGCTGTAACTGTTGGTTTTACTAACTTTAAACTACCACTGCGTGCAGTACTGCTGTAACTTTTGGCTTTACTAACCTTAAACTACCACTGCGTGCAATACGGAGGTAACTGTTGGCTTTACTAACCTTAAACTACCACTGTGTGCAATACTGCTGTAAGTGTTGCCTTACTAACCTTAAACTACCACTGTATGCAATACTGCCGTAACTTTTGGCTTTACTAACCTTAAACTACCACTGCGTGCAATACTGCTGTAACTTTTGGCTTTACTAACGTTAAACTACCACTGCGTGCAATACGGATGTAACTGTTGGCTTTACTAACCTTAAACTACCACTGTATACAATACAGCTGTAACTTTAGCCTTTGCAAGCAAACTATCACTGTTGGCTTTACTAACCTTAAACTACCACTGTATGCAATACTGCTGTAACTTTTGGCTTTACTAACCTAACTACCACTGTGTCGAAGACGGACGTAACTGTTGGCTTTACTGACTTAACTACCACTGTAACTGTTGGCTTTACTAACCTTAAACTTCCACTGTGTACAATACTGCTGTAACTGTTGCCTTTACTACCCTTAAACTACCACTGCGTGCAATACGGAGGTAACTGTTGGCTTTACTAACCTAACTACCACTGTGTCGAATACGGACGTAACTGTTGGCTTTACTAACTTAACTGCCACTGTATGCAATACTGCTGTAACTTTTGCCTTTACTAATCTTAAACTACCACTGTATGCAATACTGCTGTAACTGTTGGCTTTACTAACCTTAAACTACCACTGCGTGCAATACTGCTGTAACTTTTGGCTGTACTAACCTGAAACTACCACTGCGTGCAATACTGCCATAACTGTTGGCTTTACTAACCTTAAACTACCACTGTATGCAATACTGCCGTAACTGTTGCCTTTACTAACCTTAAACTACCACTGTATGCAATACTGCTGTAACTGTTGCGTTTACTAACCTGAAACTACCACTGTATGCAATACTGCTGCAACTTTTGGCTTTACTAACCTTAAACTACCACTGCGTGCAATACTGCTGTAAGTGTTGCCCTTACTAACCTGAAACTACCACTGTATGCAATACTGCTGTAACTTTTGGCTTTACTAACCTTAAACTACCACTGCGTGCAATACTGCTGTAACTGTTGGCTTTACTAACCTAACTACCACTGTGTCGAATACGGACGTAACAGTTGGCTTTACTAACTTAACTACCACTGCGTGCAATACGGAGGTAACTGTTGGCTTTACTAACCTTAAACTACCACTGTGTGCAATACTGCCGTAACTGTTGGCGTTACTAACCTTAAACTACGACTGTATGCAATACTGCCGTAACTGTTGGCGTTACTAACCTTAAACTACCACTGCGTGCAATACGGAGGTAACTGTTGGCTTTACTAACCTTAAACTACCACTGTATACAATACTGCTGTAACTTTTGCCTTTGCAAGCAAACTACCACTGTTGGCTTTACTAACCTTAAACTACCACTGTATACAATACTGCTGTAACTGTTGGCTTTGCAAGCAAACTACCACTGCGTGCAATACTGCTCTAACTGTTGGCTTTACTAACCTTAAACTACCACTGTGTACAATACTGCCGTAACTGTTGGCTTTACTAACCTTAAACTACCACTGAATGCAATACTGCCGTAACTGTTGGCTTTACTAACCTTAAACTACCACTGAATGCAATACTGCTGCAACGTTTGGCTTTACTAACCTAAGTACCACTGTATGCAATACTGCTGTAACTTTTGCCTTTACTAACCTTAAACTACCACTGTGTGCAATACTGCTGCGTTAAAGTGAGTTAAAATAATAAACAAACCTGCCAGGTCCGCCAATGCGCGTGTCTCTATGCATGTCACATAGAAATCTCTTACCTTATGAGTGAAGTGCAGTAAACCTCTGGCAGACATAACCTAGAAGAGCGGGCTAGGAGGGAACGTGGAAAGTGGGGGAGGGTCTTAGCCTTTGCAAAATAATGGAGCAGGGCCTTTCAACAACAGTCTAAGCAAGCCTGAACGTGCCAATGCCACAAAACACGCCTGCTTTTGCAGACGGCGAGAAATACTATAATAATAATAATAATAATAATGATGATGATGAAAACAAAAGAAAGAAAAAGGCATATATATCTGTTGGCGTCGTTTAGAGACCACTTACCTTGTGGAGTGCAGGGAAGCTCTGCCATACATAACCTAGAGGGGGATGTGGCGTGTGGTGGTTATAGTGGAGCAAGCAAGCCTGAGTGTGCCAACGCCTGGTTTTGCAGATGGTGAGAAAGAATAACAAAAGTCTTATAGTTGCCCATTTATTTATTTATTTATTGACTGATGCATTCCTTTGAGGTCCCAAAGAGGCAGGAACAGCACAAAGGCATTACGCATGCAGACACTCATGACATAACAGTGCACTAATAATAATAATAATAATAATAATAATAATAATAATAATAATACGGTATAAAACGCGTGTTCCAGTAGTAGCTGTAGAAGGTCCTAAATCAACAGGCCTCTCTCCACCAAAGCCACATACACAACCTTGTAGAGAGCTCTGCCAGAATTAACCTAGAAAAGCAGGTGACGTGTAGGTTTAGCCAGATGATGACCTTTCCGCAGTTGAAACAAATGAGGCAGAGGGAGCGTGATTTTTGCAGAGGGTGAGAAAGGATAATGCATAGATAAATGCATTGATCTGTAGCTGTAATTTATGCAATTAATCCTCGTTTGACGTCCCCGAGATCGGAAGAGGCTCCCATTAGGGGAAGCACAAAGAATTACACTTGTGGCGGTGATGTGAACGGCTTTCTAGAGTGATTAAAAGCTCTTAAACCCATAAAGCTCTGCCAGACATAACCTTGAGGGAGAGAGGCGGGTGGGAGGGAAGGGGGAGAGAGAGAGAGAGAGAGAGAGAGAGAGAGAGAGTGTGAGAGTGAGTGAGTGAGTGAGTGAGTGAGTGAGTGAGTTTGTGCGTGGGTAGGTTAGGCATGCATGGTTTGGCTTTGCAAAATAATGAAGCGCTCACTCGACCAAAGCTTTGGCTTTGAGCGAACGTTGGCATAAGAGAGCTTGAGCTCACCAAAGTGTAACATGCCTTCTCTTGCAGACGCTGATGAGAGCCGCCTCCTCCATAAGGTACCTTACCTGCTCCAAGGAGGCTCCTGGCAGCACTTTGGATTGGCACACGCACCAGATGAGATGACACGAGCGAGCGGCTGCAACAAACCGAAGGGAAGCCTGGTAAACGGAGAATGGGTGACGGTGCCACACAAGGAAGGAAGGAAGGAAGGAAGGAAGGAAGGAAGGAAGGAAGGAAGGAAGGAAGGAAGGAAGGACCAGTAAAAGCGGTAAGTGGAGTGAGAGATGTTGGATTTGCTTTACCTTTATTGACTTCACTTAATACACACTCATAAGAAGATTCCTCAGGCCCGTTCGGTTCTCCTTTCCTCATGGATTGAATAATCTCCTGTCGCTCTATCCCGTCTAGTGTGGGACCGGCTTACTTCCATCACTGGGGGGGGGGGAGGAGGAGGAGGAAGGAAAAGTAGTAATAATAATAACAACAACAAGAACAACATTAGTAACAAGAAGAAGAAGAAGAAGAAGAAGAAGAAGAAGAAGAAGAAGAAGAAGAAGAAAGGCAGAGCCTCGATAAACCAGGTGGAGGGAGGGAGGGAGACAGACAGAAGAAAATAAAAAAAGGGTGGCTGATGCCAACGGCACGTGGTGTTCCCAAGCGGTCACCCATCCAAGTACTGACCACGCCCAATGCTGCTTAACTTCGGTGATCGGACGAGAACCGGTGTTTTCAGCATGGTATGGCCGTTGGCGTAGGAAATGCTGTTATAAACGGTACATGTAGCATGCGCAGGTGATTCTCAAGTCAGTTGCCTGCCCCAACCCGTGGCTATCAGAAACCAAAGTGGCGGGCTAGATCTGTTACCCATTTAGGAGAATCCAGAGAAATCAAAACCGCGGTGGAAAGCGATGTCATGGAAAACAGCAGCAACCAAGATATTGGTCAACACAGAAATGAACATGTTTGCCTAGGTGTGAACACGTTAGGCATGATCCACTTTGTGATACCTACGCTAGTCTTCATTAACCCGGAATCCCTGTTCCCTAGTAATGGTGATACCGAAAGGGCTGTTGTTTCTCTTCTTCTTGCTTATGGCGTCGGGGGGGGGGGGGTTTCAAGTAAGAAAAGAAGCACCGTAGAAGGATACGCAATCAATGTAATAGCAAGGCAAGCTCAGTCTTACTCAGTACATCCAGAGGAGAGGAGTTACGCGTACAGTATTTTAGCCTCAATTTATTTGGGAATAAAACGCTCCGATGTCTGCCTGGATTGGGAGGAGTGTTGCAAAAGTATGCCTTACATGTCGTACGGCTTATAGGCTTGCTTGACAAAGGCGGGAGTTCTTACCAGTGTTTCTTTTCTCTTCTCTCTCTCTTTCCTTCCTTCCCTCCCTCCCTCTCACCCACCCACCCACACAGTCGGTGAGAAATGCTGCCATCCCCAGCCCTAAGCAGTAGTAATAAGTTACCTGGACAGCATAGCCATAGTGTTGGGAAAACCAAAGTACGAGGTGCTAATTGAAATATCCTTGCCTTAGCTAGCGAGCAGGAAGTATTACAGGTACCATGGTGAGAGGGGAATGTTGCAGATGCGACACAGTTTGTAAGCTTCTTTAACAGAGATGGTGGTGATGTCACTTCTGTCCCCCCTCCCCAAATGTCGGTGATGAGGTAAGTGCTGCCGAGGTGTGGCCCATCCCCAATCCAGGTAGGTACATATCATATGCAAGCAAAAGACCTGAGCACATACATGCTGGAGAGTTACCCTCGCCTTAGCAAGGATACACACTACATGTGCCCGTGAGTAGGGGGGAATGGTGCAACATATATATCATTTGTATCTGGGAGGGGGGGGGAGATACCCTGCAGCTCCATTAGCAGAGGCAGGAGTTCTTTCCTCTTTTTGCAACCCCCCCCCCCCCAGAGGAAATAGTAACTGCTAAGTAGAAGTAGTATTGCTAGCACTCGCCTGCAAGAGGAATCGTAGCTGGAACAGTGCAATTGCGTGTTGCTCGAAAACAAGCAGCACTGTTGTTAAGTGTTGGTTGCACACACCGAGAGAGACATTATGCAAAGAAAGAGGGAGGGAGGGAGGGAGGGAAGCAAAAAAGAAAGAGAAGCACATCCTCCGAAGGCACTACACACGCATGCTCCTGGGAGCCACCACCACATGCACACCTCCACCTCCTAGTTGTAGAAGCAACGGTAAAATCACAGCACTCGCTTACAGAAGGAACCCTATCTCAAACGATGCGCTTTAGTGAGGAAATGGGGTTGATTGCACAGATCTCGAGGCACATGGTTAGTAGCATGTATTTGAAATAATAACACTGTAACCAGGCACAACACACGCATGCTCCTGGGAGCCACAACCACATGCACACCTCCACCTCCTAGTAGTAGAAGCAACGGTAAAATCGCAGCACTCGCTTACAGAAGGAACACTATCTCCACTTTAGTGAGCAAAGTGCACAAATCTCGAGGCGCGTGGATAGTAGCATGTATTTGAAATAATAACACTGTAACCAGGCACAACACACGCATGCTCCTGGGAGCCACCACCACATGCACACCTCCACCTCCTAGTAGTAGAAGCAACGGTAAAATCGCAGCACTCGCTTACAGAAGGAACACTATCTCCACTTTAGTGAGCAAAGTGCACAAATCTCGAGGCGCGTGGATAGTAGCATGTATTTGAAATAATAACAGTGTAACCAGGCACAACACACGCATGCTCCTGGGAGCCACAACCACATGCACAGCTCCACCTCCTAGTAGTAGAAGCAACGGTAAAATCACAACACTCGCTTACAGAAGGAACACTATCCCCGCTTTAGTGAGCAAAGTGCACAAATCTCGAGGCGCGTGGATAGTAGCATGTATTTGAAATAATAACACCGTAACCAGGCACTACACTCGCATGCTCCTGGGAGCCACAACCACATGCACAGCTCCACCTCCTAGTAGTAGAAGCAACGGTAAAATCACAACACTCGCTTACAGAAGGAACACTATCCCCGCTTTAGTGAGCAAAGTGCACAAATCTCGAGGCGCGTGGATAGTAGCATGTATTTGAAATAATAACACTGTAACCAGGCACAACACACGCATGCTCCTGGGAGCCACCACCACATGCACAGCTCCACCTCTTAGTAGTAGAAGCAACTGTAAAATCACAACACTCGCTTACAGAAGGAACACTATCTCCACTTTAGTGAGCAAAGTGCACAAATCTCGAGGCGCGTGGATAGTAGCATGTATTTGAAATAATAACACTGTAACCAGGCACAACACACGCATGCTCCTGGGAGCCACAACCACATGCACAGCTCCACCTCCTAGTAGTAGAAGCAACGGTAAAATCACAACACTCGCTTACAGAAGGAACACTATCCCCGCTTTAGTGAGCAAAGTGCACAAATCTCGAGGCGCGTGGATAGTAGCATGTATTTGAAATAATAACACTGTAACCAGGCACAACACACGCATGCTCCTGGGAGCCACCACCACATGCACAGCTCCACCTCTTAGTAGTAGAAGCAACTGTAAAATCGCAGCACTCGCTTACAGAAGGAACACTATCTCCACTTTAGTGAGCAAAGGGGTTGATTGCACAAATCTCGAGGCGCGTGGATAGTAGCATGTATTTGAAATAATAACACTGTAACCAACCCCTGAAGGCACAACACACGCATGCTCCTGGGAGCCACAACCACATGCACAGCTCCACCTCCTAGTAGTAGAAGCAACGGTAAAATCACAACACTCGCTTACAGAAGGAACACTATCTCCACTTTAGTGAGCAAAGTGCACAAATCTCGAGGCACATGGATAGAAGCATGTATTTGAAAAGAAAAAGAAAATTAATAACACTGTAACCCCTGAAGGCACTACACACGCATGCTCCTGGGAGCCACAACCACATGCACAGCTCCACCTCCTAGTAGTAGAAGCAACTGTAAAATCGCAGCACTCGCTTACAGAAGGAACCCTATCTCAAACGATGCACTTTAGTGAGCAAAGGGGTTGATCTCGCGGCATGTGGATAGTAGCATGTGCTTGAAAAGAAAAATAAAATTAATAACACTGTAACCCCTGAAGGCACTACACACGCATTCACCACAAGCGCATTTACTTCGTCTAGGAAACACGAGGCGTGGATGAGTAACTTTACTTTCGTGGCTGGGTCACCGGGCTCCAGTAGCACTTTCATCACTCTCGGAACTGGCGACCTGTGGGTGATGCTCGCATCTGAAACAGTTGGGGAGAGAGATCACTATGTTGACCGAGAAAACTTGCCTGGAAATTCGCAAACAAAACATGTGCAGCCTAATGGCGGTTGCAATCCAATATGGCGACTAGGCGTGGTGTTTACTTTGGACGCGCGGAAAATAATTATTCCATCAAGATTAGTAATGCAGAAAGAATAACTTATCAATAAAACAGAACAGTGGAACAAGCATATTACCTTCTCTTACCTTCATCTTCACTTATTCTTTTTTTTTTTTTTTTTTTTTTTTTAAAGTCCTCGCGCATACAGGTACTGCGCAGGCACGCCCGCCAATCCGCTAATTCGTAACAAAACCTAAACCTGGGTGCTTTCACGTACATGAACGCAACTGCTCTAAGCTTCCGATGCAGCAACACTTCTTCTTCGTCCAGACCTCGCAGCCATCTTGAGGCGGGCTAGTTCCATGCAGTGCAGCCAACCTCGTCTCGCCACTGCATATAAGATACATTACAGCCTGCTCGGCAGCGAAGGATCAGTTGGGCCGTGGGCACGGAAGAAAGAATAAAGAAGGGATGCCGCAGTTTAAACTCATTGCGGTAGATTTTCATGCTTCAGACGTTTTGTTAGCGCAGTAAAGCCCTGTGTAATAACGCATTTCATCTCGGAGCTGAAGAATTGATCGCATGTTGGCAACCATTGCTGCGACAGGTGCGCCAACATGACGTTGGCAACAGGTGCGCCAACGGTGAAATATTGAAAAATCAGCCTTCGGCTCTCCAAATATCGTATCGAAGCGTAACAGGTACATACACGCAAGTGAAGTTATACCACGGTAGCCGTGGTCGTTGGCGCGTTTAGGGAAGAAAAGAAGGAGAGAAAAAAGAAAAGAAGAAGAAAACGGTTACACTCGTGATAAGAGCAACTTAGGGGACTACACCATCTAGAAGAGTGTTTACAGGCATATGCGTAGCAAAGTATTTGCGGTAAACGTGTTGCAGGCATTCAACTTTTTGGAACGCAGCAATCAATTGAGGAGCTTTATTTGGAAGCAAAGGCGCGTTCGAACACAAAATGCCAAGAAACATTACAATTCGATGGCTTGGCTTCAACGGCGTGTATCTGAATTTTTTTTTTTTTTTTTTCAATTTCGACTGTTCTACACAGCCTGGGTCAAGTATCTAAAGGATAATTCTGAAAATGGTGTCTCCAACAGTGCCGTATGCCACAATAGCGTGTGTGAAAACTAAGGTTGTGGATCAGTTCCAAATGTGGCTTAAAGCACAAACCGAAACGTTATGGAACCAACGCATAGGGGTATGGCTCCTATGTGGGGGGTTTTTAAGGAAGAGAAAACAGCTTGCGAGGAGTCTCCTGTCCTTTCGTGAGTTTCATGTTGGCCCTGAAAAGGGCCGTTTATTCGTCACGTTTGGCGCACACCGGCTTCCAGATTTACTTTGAGCTGGTGTACTTGGTGACAGCCTTAGTGCCCTCACTGACGGCGTGCTTGGCCAGCTCACCAGGTAGAAGCAGGCGCACTGCCGTCTGGATCTCCCGGCTGGTGATGGTGGAGCGCTTGTTGTAGTGCGCCAGGCGCGAGGCTTCGGCAGCGATGCGCTCGAAAATGTCGTTCACGAAGCTGTTCATGATGCTCATGGCCTTGGAGCTGATGCCCGTATCTGGGTGCACTTGCTTGAGCACCTTGTAGATGTAAATGGCGTAGCTTTCCTTCCTCTTGCGCTTCTTCTTCTTATCTCCCTTGGAGATGTTCTTCTGGGCCTTACCGGCCTTCTTGGCAGCTTTCCCACTGGTTTTTGGCGGCATGATGCTCGGTCGGTCGATGTGAAATAACGCGCGGCTCCAGCCCTGTGGCTCCCTAATAACTGAAATGCCGAGGGGGTGGAGCCTTCACTAGGCGCACCAACCGGCTAGGAACCAATGAAGCTTCTTTTTGGGGTTGGTGCGGTGCCACGCCGGCGGAGGGCTTCAATAAAATGGACCTTGCTCCTCTGGCGGCACGCATTTGGCAGAGACCTTCCGCAGTGTACGTACGCAACAGCAGAGCATCATGTCCGGACGTGGAAAGGGAGGAAAGGTGAAGGGGAAGTCTAAATCTCGCTCCAGCAGGGCTGGACTGCAGTTCCCCGTGGGTCGTATCCATCGGCTTCTGCGCAAGGGCAACTATGCCGAGCGAGTTGGCGCCGGTGCTCCCGTGTACCTCGCCGCCGTGATGGAGTACCTAGCGGCTGAGGTGCTGGAGTTGGCGGGAAACGCTGCCAGGGATAACAAGAAAACGAGAATAATCCCCAGGCATCTTCAGCTGGCCATTCGCAACGACGAGGAGTTGAACAAACTCCTCTCCGGCGTCACCATTGCTCAGGGTGGCGTACTGCCCAACATCCAGGCAGTGCTGCTGCCCAAGAAGACCGAGAAGAAGGCCTAAAGAGGCGCGTGGACACACTTCTCGGTCGTCACCCGCGGAAAATTAAACGGCCCTTTTCAGGGCCAACACAAGGTTTCCCTAGAGCGTATCGTCCTAAGGTTGTGAAGGCGATCTCCAGTAGGGTTTTCCTTGTGCCGAAATTGACAGGCGGGGTTTTCGGAGAACTGGATCATGCAAACCGTGAAGAAGACGGGCATAACAATGAATCGCTCGTCTTAGATCTTAGAGAGGATAGATAGGAGGGGCGCGGGCATCTCCGCACACGAGTGCAAGTGCTGAAATAAAAGCAATGGAAAGTTGCACATGGCTGGATTTCCCACCTCCGAATGCCTGCCATAGGGTACCTACGATAGCAAGCATGATGCCTATCCTTAGCCAATGTCCCTTCTTAGAGGGGGTGTTTATCTAACTAATAAGTGCAATGGAAAAGTTGCACGTTCTGCTTCCCGATATGGCTCGACTCTCGTCTCGAAATGGCTGGCAAAGAGCGCATCTAAGATTGCAAGCACGATCCGTATCCTTCACGATAAGCATTGCGAACGTATGAGGCACATACGGAACGCAAGCCAGGAAAATGCAGCGACGCCATGGTGTCTCGAAAATTAATTAATGCAAACGGTAATAATAATAACTACTGACTGCAAGGGCAAGCGATCCCTAGGCGAGGATCTTCATAGCGTAACACGCAGGACTAGGTGCTCTGAAGCGAATAAGTTGTTGGCCCTGAAAAGGGCCGTTTTTGATTCGTTACCTCCGTGCGGCCGCAAGGAAATATGCTTAACCGCCGAAACCGTACAGGGTGCGGCCCTGTCGCTTGAGGGCGTACACTACGTCCATGGCAGTGACAGTCTTCCTCTTGGCATGTTCGGTGTACGTGACGGCATCCCTGATGACGTTCTCCAGGAACACCTTGAGCACGCCTCTTGTCTCCTCGTAGATGAGGCCGGAGATACGCTTCACTCCTCCTCTGCGCGCCAGACGACGAATGGCGGGCTTAGTGATGCCCTGGATGTTGTCTCGCAGGACTTTCCTGTGGCGCTTGGCACCGCCCTTTCCGAGTCCCTTGCCGCCTTTGCCTCGTCCAGTCATGTCTGCAGCGGGATATCCTTCGCTCTCCTCGAACTCTCGAAGAATGATTCGGCCGTTAGTGGAGTGCCCTTTTTGTAGTCAGACCGGCAATGGGCGACGCCGCACAGCGTTTGGCCAATGGGACTGCAGGAGGCGGTCTGAGGGGGCAGAGCGAGGCTGCTAAATGGGCCCACAAACTGAAAATTCGGCTCATTTGCTCGAGAGAAGGCAGCAGGAATCCGAGAGAGAGATGGCACGTACCAAGCAGACGGCACGAAAGTCCACCGGTGGCAAGGCTCCCAGAAAACAGCTGGCGACCAAAGCCGCAAGGAAGAGTGCTCCCGCTACCGGCGGAGTGAAAAAGCCCCACCGTTACCGTCCGGGAACCGTGGCTCTTCGGGAGATCCGGCGTTATCAGAAGAGCACGGAGCTGCTCATTCGCAAGCTGCCCTTTCAGCGCCTGGTGAGAGAGATCGCGCAGGACTTTAAGACCGATCTCCGGTTTCAGAGCTCGGCGGTGATGGCACTGCAGGAGGCCAGCGAGGCCTACCTGGTCGGTCTCTTCGAAGACACCAACCTGTGTGCCATTCATGCCAAGCGGGTAACCATCATGCCCAAGGACATTCAGCTGGCTCGCAGAATCCGTGGCGAGAGGGCCTAAGCGTCGAATTCGAGGAAGGCAAATTTGCCGCCGAACAAAACGGCCCTTTTCAGGGCCAACATTACCGTCGTTTGAGATAAGGTGGCGGAACCATAAAAATGAGCACGAGTATATATACATATATTTGTAAACGGTGATAGCCAGGCACCATGGATATATGTAAATGAGAAAAGTAAGGCTTCCGCGACTGACACGCCCATCCTAACGGCGCTACACCCCCAAAAATAGAAAAGGCGAGGAGACAAAATCAATTCAAAAGAGGCAAAGCAAACGG